>PVKA01011497.1:0-18131 GCA_004027165.1 Ctenomys sociabilis
CTTCCTTCCTTCCTTCCTTCCTTCCTTCCTTCCTTCCTTCCTTCCTTCCTTCCTTCCTTCCTTCCTTCCTTCCTTTCTTCCTTTCTTTTTCTCTCTCCCTCCCTCCCTGCCTCCCTCCTTCTGTCTCTCTCTCTCTCTCTCTCTCTCTCTCTCTCTCCTGATGCTCATCCCCTTCTAGCCTGCTGTTTGTTACTCTCTTCTGTTCTTTTCCTTATTAATTCTATAGCTCAAACATTCCTGGAGTATTATGTGTACAAAGTTGTGTGTAAAGAAACACAGTTGTCTAGACAAAAGTCATTGAAAGTTAATTCTGATCTTTGTTTTCCCAGGTTATGGTTTAATTGTGACCCCAAATCTGTATGTTGAAGTCCTAACCCCTCCCACCTTACAGCTGGGTCTTTACAGAGGATATCAAGTTAAAGTGAGATCACCAGGATAGGTCCCCATCCAAGAGGACTTGTGTCCTTGCAAGGCAGGTGAATGTGGACACAGACTACTGTGTGGGCTGAGGACAGCCATGTGCTACACCAGCTGGCAAGCGGCTTTTACCCTCACAGCTTTGAGAATGAGCCACACCTGCCATCAACTTGATTGGACTTCTAGCCTCCAGAACTGAGGCTGTACATTTCTGCTGTTTATCCACCCCATACTTGGTACTTTGTTATTGCAAGAGCAAAATCATAGAAGAGTAACTTTTTTTTTTTGGTGGCACCAGGGATCAAACTCAGGCCCTTGAGCTTGCCAGGGAAGTGCTTGTTCCACTGAGCCATCTCCCAGCCCCTAAACTTACATATTATAGTGGAAGTTAGAAGTCATTTCATAGCCTGTAACGATGCTCATGCTGCCTGTCACGTGGATTGCTGGGCCAGGTAACCTTGACTGTCTGCGTCTGGCTGCTGCTTCCGCAGAGCCAGCCAGGTCAGCTTGACCACGTCCAGCTGTAGTATCTGTTTTTCAACTTAAAATATGTACATACGTAACTTTGTTTTGGCTTGCTTCAGAAGCTCCGTATTTCGTGCTCAGAACACAGTGGCCTGCTCAAGGACACGTTAGGCGCTCAGATCCCCTTCCTCTGACCCCCTCCTCCCAGAATGTTCTCAGACCTCTTCCTGCCAGAATGTTCCTGTTCAATGATAAACAACTACTTTAGGTAAACCTGCTGAGGGTGGTGTACGATGTAATTCTTGTATTCCACATAACCAATCATGTTGTAACTAGCTGTTAGCTTTTTAATTTTCACCTGCAAATGGTATTTAAACCAAACTCAATCCTGACTCTGGACAGATGGTTTGGAATGGAATACCCATCAGCCCGAGAAGTCACAGTCCAAAATCTCAGTGTGGAACATTTTCCTTTTGGACCTCAATGGTTGTTCCTCAACATTATGGCAGCTCTAGAAAACTAATACACAGATGTGACAGAGGGGAAGGTAGTGAATAGCTGCCAGCAATGCTTCTAAAACGATTTCCTTCTGTCTTCTTGGTTCTTTTGCATTCACAGCTGCTATACAGCTGTATATGATTTTGAACTCTAAAATTTCTACCTCTTCCCTGAGTGGCTTTCCTTTTCCTAATACCTCCCCTTGAGAAGCAAGAAATCAATGCATTTGGAGCCAGTGTTCTTAAAGCAACTTTCTTTTTTTTTCCGTTCTCCCGTTTTCGTATTATTTTAGGGAAGGGTCTACAGGGTGTTCAGGGTCTCACTACTAGACCAGACTTGTAGTGATTCTCCTGTTTACAGCCTCTCCAAGTGCTGGGATTACAGCTATGCACTACTATGCCCAGTCTCAATCACCATCTCAGTGAGCCCTAGGGCAGAGCCAGCACTGCTGGCCTGGGGATCCAACCCCCAGCTCCTGCATCTGCTTGCAGGTGCTTTAATCCACTGAGCTATCTGGCTGGCCCTCAAAGCAACTTTCTTTTTTTTTTTGTTTTTTTGAGACAGGGTCTCACTGCAGTTCAGGCTGGCCTAAGCTCACTTTGTAGCTCAGGCTGGTCTCGAACTCACCAACAATCCTCCTGCCTCTGCCTCCCGAGTGCTGGGATTACAGGCATGCGCCACCACGCCCAGCCTCAAAGCAACTTTCTAATTTTGTGTTCTATGTATCTTACTCTGGAGAAGAGTGGTGTATAAAGTTTGAAAACAAGCATCTTGGATCACTACTGTGTTTCCCTGAAATAACTGAAAAATACATTTGAAAACTAGAGAGCAAAATGCCAGCCCAGTTGGTCTCCTCTTGGCTTGTCTGCTATCAGGGTTCTCTTGCTCTCTATTTCCAGGTAGGTCTTATTTTGTGGTAGAGAGGGTAGAAGCATATATGTCCCTCCATAAATAGCAAACTGGCCTCTGTGTAAGCTTGAGGTGAGCTTTGTTTCTATTTAGATTATTTAGTCTTGAGACATGTACCCCTTTCCAAGGGAATGGAGAAAAATCTAGTTCCTCAGTTGTGATCAAGAAGAAGGCTTTGGCGACTGGTTCCTTCTTGGCAGTGGCTAGTTTGCATGGCAGAGCAGCCAGCCTTCATGCCACCACCAGTACTGGCATAAGGGCTTGCCATAGCCAGCTGGGACCTGAGGAGTACAGGGGAGCTTGGGAGGCCAGACCCAAGTTATCACTCTAGTAGATCATTCTCTGATTCCTAGAAAACCTGCCACTTGGGCATTGTGCTGAAAGAAATAGAACCAGGCCAACATGGCTATTTTTAGAAAGGTCTGTTTGTGAAGTTTACCACTGGCTAATATGTCTGGAACCATGGCATTTGAACCATTTGCTAATTGTTCAGGCCAACTGACACTGACATTTAGCCTTCACTCCAGCTCTCTGGAATTTTGGTAGCTGCCAGGAAAAAGAGGTCTCTGGTCAGCCACCACGGTGGCTGAGTGCTGAATATCTGACAAGTTTCCTGTGCAAAAACATTATGCACATTATCGCAGTTTTCACAGCTAGAGAAAGGACAGGGCCCATGTCTCCCTCTGGAGGAATAGTATATGAAAAGCTGGCGTGTGGCTTTCTGCACTCCACCTCTATCTTTTTCCTCAGGTGACTCTCTTGTGTATCTTCCCACGTAACAAGCCTTACTGAAAGTACAGCTGTATACTAAATCCCACAAAAAACCACTGAGATGTGAGTGGTCTTGAGGCGTCCTAGACAGTCATGATGTATCATATTTTGATGTGCCTTTTGATTATGTTTGATATCTTCTTTATCAGTTGGTGCTTACTACAGAAACATTCAATGCGAGATATGTAAATATATATAAATTCACAGGATTGGCTTACAGTGGCTACTCACAGTCAGATGTGGGAACACGAAAGGTCTGGTTGTGCTCTGGAGATTCGAAGGATCTGGCTGAAAGCCTGGATCCTGCAGTAGTGTCCTTTGTGAGTCTGCATCAGGTGGGTGAAAGGTCTGCGATATGGGCAGCTGAAGGGTCTCTGCTGGGGGCAGAAGAGTGTGATGGAAGCCAGGAGACCACATCCAAGGAGAAGGTGAAGATCGGAACACCTAGAAGAAACAGGCGAGGCTTCTGCCTTCACTTCCCTTTTTGTGGACCGGCCTGGTGGCAATCCTCCCACCGTGCAGCTCCCACACACTCAGCTGTGCTGGGCCAGCTCATTTGGGTGTTTCTCATTCAAGTTGACTCAGCTAACTGCTGTATCAGTATTCTTTAGTTCATCTCTCATTGATCAAGGTTTTACTCCAATTAGACTGTTGTAGATGGGCTGACATCTAGCAATCTCCGTAAGTTTGTTTGAGGTCCTCATGACAACTTCATTTTACAGGTGAGTAAACCAAAGCCCCTGGCTGAGCTGCAGAGCTGGGAGTCACAGCTGTCTGCTTCTCAGAGAGGATGAATAAAACTCCTTTCCCTGAACTGATGGGTTTTCCAGGACATGAGGTTTTGAGGACTAAATCTGGACAGTGCCAAGCAAATCAGGACAGTTGGCTGCCCTACTTCAAGTTTGTAGCTTTTTAAATAAACTTTGTCCTACTGGATGCTTCTATTTTCCCAACAGAGGGCTTGTCCCCATTATTATTTGGACATATTTAGACCCACATTGGAAGCACCAGACACCTGGTCTCCCTAGGGGAGCCATCTCCAGACCCTCTTCTCAGTACCAAATGCTCTGCGTCTCCTGGCCAGTTTGCCTTGCTTAGAGCTTTGCCCTTTCCTCTCCTTCACCAGGCCCTCCCCTCCCCCAGCTCTGCTTACCACATTTTTCAGCATTACTGGTTTTAATTTCCTTTACCATCCCCTTTGCAAAATCTTCTTTCCTGATTTAATTACTATTTTCTCTTAATTCAATTTTATTCTCTTGATTGTCGTTAAACTCCTAACATTGTTTCCCCAAACAACTTAATGGTTAGGCCCTGTATTTAGAGATTAATTGTCGTCATTTTGCCTTCAAACACAAGTACTTTCTTACTTCTCCTCAATTATCTTTGTGAGGAAGCAAAGTGACCATCTTTCTTTCCAGAGCCTCTCTGAGAGTTACCACTGCTTGGGGCTGCCTTTTGGGAGAGAGAAAGCTAAGCTTTTTACATTCTTCTTCTCCTTTCTAACTCTAATCTCTTGCCTCTGAGAGTAACCAGAGAACCCCAGGCTTCTCAGGTGGGCTCATGAAAAAGCTCAGCCATGAAAGGCTCTCTGGACAGCCCAGGGTTGAGAAATGGTAGTTATGTGCCAAGGGGTGTCTGGGACAGTGAGGAGGGGAACAGGGGCCAGCTCTGACCTCAGTCATCCCTACCAGCCATGGTCCCTGAAGCAACTGAAACTGTGGCTCAAAGGAACAAGCACACTTTGGGCTAGAAGTTCCCCTCCTGGAGCATCCTTCTTAGGAAACTCATTTCTTGTCTCAGGGCATCTTTCTTGTGGTCTCAGGACTATGGTTCTTTGACTTCCATGAGACACTCAGTATCAAACCCTCCTTTCTCCAGCTGTGTCACTGAGGATATCCAATGTGATTATGAAATCTCCATTCAACTTTAACCTCACTTGGATATCTCCTGTGATGGTGAGCTTACTGCGCATGGGAAATGCCTCTTTGGGCCACTACAGGAAGCAGGCAGGAGCTCAGTCTACAGCTTTGATGTATTTAAACTGCTCTCCAATTTCAAGGAATGGGAAGCCTTACTGTAGCTACAGTAAGATCAGCTGCTGGGAAATAAGTCTGCTGAATAATCACATGTATACATTTTGGCAAATACATCAATGAGGTACTCATAAGTGAAGGTTCCAGACTTCAGAGCCTGCCTTTCCCAGCCCTGGGAGTCTAGCCCAGCTGATGGGGATATACTGTACTGGGGTAATCTGGAACACAGATAACCAAGCATAGTTTATAGACACGGCCTCACCAACACCACAGGAAACTTTGAAATCACCCTTTTCCTGGGTTCACAAGACACATAAACAATACTTCCATCCCTGGTTATTCATGCTCATTAAATGCTGGAATAAAAAGATTAGAGCACATGAGGGGCTCCATGCCCATAACTGGGGCTGCAGAGCTGGCTTTATGATGAGAAGGCCTTGGGGGGGTGTTAATAAACTATCTGATCTGTCTAATAAAACCCTTCCACAGCTCTGTGCTGATGTGACTAACTCCATGTCACATGCTCTTAGATATTGGGGCAGTTTCAGAATGTATTTTAAATTCCCATCCTGTCTATTTAATTTTTATTTAGAGGAAATGATTGTCAAGGTTGAAAGCAGATTTTCTAACATAAACATACCAAGGTGCCTCGGTGTGAACAGTTGGAACTGTGCTGTCGTACTTATCAAAACAGACTAACTTGAGGACAGCTAGGAAGAAACAGCCACATGTCCCTGGCTCATCTAACTGGGGATCTGTGTTGTTCTAAGGATTGCAAATTGTGAAATTAGAGGTTCTCTTTATCATATAGCATATATTATTCATATGTGCTGAATTCCTTCTCACTCAGTTCTGATTAGATTTTATTTACTTTAATGATGCATTTTATATAACTGTCAAGAAGGGAACAACATGGTTGGACCTTAAAATTTACTTGGTCCAATTCTTTCCTTATACCCATGACAAAATTGAGGGCCAGAAGGGTTAAAGGATTTGCCCAAGGTCACACAGGTACTCAGTACAGGGCTGGGTTTGAGTGTAGGTTTTTAGATTCCCAGTGTGGCGCTCCTCCTTCCCCTGTCAGAAGCATTCATGTCCAGTACGCACCTGGCGCTCACACACACAAGCTCCCTGAGCATCTGGCCACATGCTTAGACAGATATGCTTATAGTAGGGGAGTCAGTCTGACATTGGCCTCACTGGCCCTAGGACTCTCCTGGTTATCAGGCTGCTTGGTTCACTGTTCCCGGCACCTTGAATCCCAGCTGGGGCTGTGGTGTAGTAAACACAGACACTTGAACTGACAACAGCTGACCTTCAAGCTGACCACCATTTCCCCAGTCTGGTTGTCTGTGTGCTCATTTGTAGAAGAGGCTCCTTGCCCTGTCCTTCTGTTGCTGACTGCACTACCATCCGATGGGGTATTCAGCGACACCTGGACTACCTTTATGACAAGGCTCTGATTTGTCACATAAAACCCTGCCCTGGCCCTGCATGGATGTGACTAGCTTATGTCAGATGCTCTGTGCTCTTGGAGCAGCACCAGCACGCATTTGAGGCTCCAAAGGTCTTGGTTCACAGCCAACCCAGCATAGCAGGTCGAGCTGCCCTAGCTGTCTCCCTGAGTGTAAATGGGAAGGGCACAGCAGTTGGCACTTCCTTGTCCTCTCTGCTTGAGATGGCTTTGGGGCTCATCTGGTCAGTGATCGGCTTGCTGTCTCACATTGCGTGATGAGGGATTGCAGCCTCCTTTCCTCAGTTTCCCCTAAAGTGCACAAAAGCCTCCAGAAATGCATAGCTGGCTTTATTGAAGACTTGAGCTGAGAGGGTTGTGTCACAGTATTGTTTGCTCTCTTTCTCTCTGTCTGTTTTTCTTTTTTAAACAGCACATTCTGTAGGCTTTCTCCCAGAACTCCTGTCTTAGCTCACCAAGTGTCTTTCCAAACTGCATTTTGCTGCAACAGAGACCTGTGAAACAATGCCTCATCAAGGTTTAACTCCTTTCTCTCCCTTGTAAGGAGGTCTGAGGGAAGGTCTTGGTCTCCATCTGCTTTCCGTGGCTCGAGCAGAGCACCCTGCACTGCTCACAGCCCTGGAGTTCAGTTGTCTGGTGTGTCTCTATCTCCTGGAAGGCTGGAGAGCTGAAGCATGAGCTGGCCATGCATAGCAGGAAACTTCTGTCAGAAGAGCCTTCATTCTGTCCATGAGAGAGAGGCCTGCATGGTCTAACCAAATCTTAGGGACCAACCAAGAGGTCACTATGCTATCATATGGGCAACAATTAAAATTTGGAGGTGACACATTCAAGCCATAGTAGCACCTAGAGTGGGCATGGAAATGCTGTAATCTCACTGCTGTCCTCTTGTCTTTCTGTTTTGGCCACACTTTTTGTTTTGCTTTGAGACCAAGTATTGCAGCCTGAACTGACTCTGTAACCTAGGCAGACCTGCGTTGGCCTTCCGAGTGCTGAGATTATAGGCATAGGCCAGACACCATGCCTGCTATTTCTGCTCTATTTAGCGCAAGCCTTCTGTCCTGCATCAAGATCCCCTGGTGATTACAAAATGGCTGCTGAAGCAGTGGTCCTTACATGTATGTTTTAGACAGAGGAAGTAGAAAGGCCAACAAAGGGCCTTCCAAATGAATCAGTCCCCCTAGTCAGTACTGGGCTTTTTTCTTCATCCCATTTGCCAAAAATTGGTCACATGGTCACTCTTACCTGAAAGGGTGGCTAAGATATCTCATTCTTCAGCTGGGTGCATCTCCAACCCCAACAACACCAGGCTTCTGTGTGGGAAGCACCACAAGCAGCAGTTTAGCTACAACCCCACTCAGCTCTGGACCCCCCTTTGCATAACCAAGGACTCATTTTTCTATAAAACTAAGAGACCATCACATTGTTAAAGAGAGGAAGCTGGAGTCAAAGAAATGCCTAAATCTTTCATCTATTGTCTTTGCTGCAAGACTCTAAAAGTGGACGAAAGGACATCTTGGAGATTTATCTTCCTTCCCCCTGAGGGAAATTTACTGCCCTTCTTTGGAGCAGTTACAGTTGCCTTTTATTTTCCTATTTCCACCGCCAAGGATTGTGGTGAGAATCAAAAGACAGATATGATAAAACATGTTATAAACTGTAAAATACTATTCAATGACAGGAATGATGGTTTGTCATTATTATGAGTTGTGTCATGTCTCCTGTGGCAGCTGGCTCAGCTGAAGAACAGTGTTTCCTTCTGAGACTGGGGAAACAGAGAAGGAGAAGGGGAGAGGTGAGGAAGTGTGTGTGTTGTGGGTGGGAAGAGAAAGAGAGACAGACAGACAGAGACAGTCAGAGAGAGAGTGAGAAAGAGACAGGGAGACAGAGACAGGGAGAGAGACAGAGGGGGAGAAGAGAGAAGAGAAAAGAGGGACAGCAGGAGAGGAAAGAAAATACCCTTGGCCTTAGAAGGGGAGAGGGGACAAGAATGAAGAGAACAATGAGAAGGCAGGAGGAGAGGACAGACAGGAAGGGAAGGGAGGGAGGGAAGGGACAGGGAGGGGAGAAAAGAGGGCACCGTTCCTTTGCTTCCTGTGAGGAAGTGAGGAGGAGGGAGCTGGCTGCCCCTGCAGAGGGCTGTCCTTCTGCTGCCACTTTGTCTTAGGCCTTAGATTTGAAAGTTCCTTGGTACCTTGCTCATGGTCACGTTCCTCTCTGAAAGACACCCTCACAGAGTAAGAAATCAAAACCTAGTTTACACTTCTCCATATATAAGAAACATGATCAGAGCAATTTATGTCAGTGCTTGCAGGCTGAGGCTTTTTTTTTTAAGGTTCAGTACATTATTCAAGTTTTTAAAATAATGCTTTTGACCTTGGCATGTCTGGTAGGTGGGCCACACCACCGTCCTGGCCCTTTGCTGAAAGCTCTCTGACTTCCTTTGGCCTCGCTTTCTCACCTGGCAAGCACCTGGGCCCTGCCCACCACCCAGTGATGGCGAGAGCTAGTTTTGCTCCCTGTTGTACTGGTAGATAGCACCACAGCACACAGAAGTGGGGATGTCAGGGATGGACAATACAAAAGCCACAGGCCAGCCTCCATTTCTCAGTCTCGGAGAACGTGAAGCCTGCAAAGCCACACAGATGTCTCCCCTCAAAGAGGAGCCCGATCCTTGTTTTCTGTTTAAATTGGGGTACACTTGTATTCACCTTTGGGTAGGTGGGGGCAAGGAAAGACACCACACAGAGCAGAGCACAGTCGGTTCAACTGCTCAGGAGGTGGGAAAAGAAATAGAGCTGGGCCAGGCAGGAGCTGTGTCTGGACATGGGACAAATGCCTGGGCCCTTGACCTGTCACTCCTTAAAAGCATTGTGTATGTTTTCTTCAGAGATGGTCAGGACTTAAATGCTGTTTTTTTTTTTTTTTAAACAAATAAACAATAAACAAAAAACCAGACCAAAGTACCAGTGACTTTTCCACTTGGGCCTACAGATGCCCACTAGGTAAGGAAAATTGCAACAAGTCTTGACCTTCATCCTATACCTTTTTCCTTACAGAAGGTTAAAAGCTTAAATCTTTGGGTCAGACCATGGCTCAACCCTGCATGTCTGTCATTTGGGGGAGGGTTGGCCTAGAAGCTGGTGATACCAGATGGGTTGGCTCTAGATTTATATAATCTATCTCAAGACCAAGGACAGCAAGAGATTTACAGGGATTTAGCCACTGTGGGGCACCCAGAAGCCCCCAGTCATTGCTCTAGAATTGGGGCCACCTTGGGGTTACCTTGATCAGAGCTTCCAGAGCAATGAAGCTGCCCTGCATGGAAATAATCATCTCCTGGAGCCCAAGATACCCTGCAGCAATATGGACTTCTTGACCCACAGCCACCCTACAGCACTGAGAGGAGGACCAACCAGATCACATGGCACCCAGGAAGTCACCAAATCAGTCTGGTTCTTTTGTTAATAGGTCTGGTCCTCTGTCAGAGCTGTGGCCCCTCCAGCTCCTCAAGCTGAAGTCACTTCCCCATTTACTTTTTGACTGCTTAGTAGATCTGCCCGTGCCTCTCACTGGTGCAGCACAGAAGGTGTGACAAAGTGAGAAAACCTATGTAGGGATGGCCCCCTCCAGCATTTTCCCTTGAGCCTTCCCTCTGGGACCCACCAGATGACAGGAGGACACATTTCCCCTTCCCCCGCCATGTGCATCTAGGCCCCACTTACTCTGTGTTATCACACTTTCACATCTGTTTTCCTTCATGGTCCACACTGGTGGTCTCTGGATTTGGTCAATGGAAACTCTTCATTCCAACTCTTGTGTCTGTGTTTTTTTCCTCCGAGATATGGGAGAGGTCTTGCTGTGTTACCCAGGCTGGCCCCGAGTGCCGTGGTGATCTACCTCAGCTTCCAGGATAGCTGGGACTACCAGAGAATGCTACCTCTCCACTGTGCTCTTTTCTTTAATTTTTAGCAAATTGTTCTTTGAGGAGATACTTATGTATGTTTTAATGTTGTTAGCTAAGATTTTAAAAATGTATTTGTTAGTTTAATTGTATAAATTAAGGGGATCATATAACAATTTAAGCTCATGTACAGTGTGTAGTGATCAAGTCACAGGAGGTAACATTTCCATCTCCTAAAGCCCATTAATTAATTTTTGTTTTTTATGTATTTGGTTCAGAGTCTCCCTACACAGCTCAAACTCATAGTGATCCTCCTGTTTCAGCTTCCCCAGCACTGGGATTACAGGTGTGGGCCATCACACCTAGTTTGTTGGCCAGCGTGGCTCTGCATCTCATGCAGTACTGGGGATTGAACTTGGGTCCATCTGCTTGCTGGGCAGGCACTCAGACTGCTGAGCTATCTCCGCTGCCCCGCTTTCTGTTGTGTGGGGACTTTACCTGCTAGCAGGGCAAACTGAGAACCATATAGCGTGGATCTGCCTGAGGTCACGTGTCTGTCAGTCACAGGGCTGGGGTTTCCCATGTTGATTTGGTCCTCAGACCTCTTGGGAACACCCCATTCCCCATGCACATGAAGTAGCTGGCTTTGCCCTGTGCCCTGGAAGCTGCAAGTGAAGGCTGCACCTGCAGGGAGGTGGCCCGGGACTGGGCTGACCCGGCGGCCTGCCTGGTGCTGCGTGTGGAGGGCACAGCCAGGGAGGCCCTGCAGCTGCTCCTGCTCTCTCTCTCACCCTCCATTTTTCTCTCTGTGGCATAGCTTCCAGAAGAATCCTTCCTGCCTTCAACAGGTGGCCTCCAGAGGCAGGTAGCATGGTCACTGTCACTGCAGGGCTTGGGACAGAGACTGCGGAGGGTGACAGTGGGCTGGGCAACCGCGCGGCCTCTCTCTTGGTGTCTGTGTGCTGCTGGTGCTGCTCCTTCCATCCCCTCGGGCAGCCTCCAAGTGCTCTGAATCTCTGAGGTGGCAGGGTCCTCAGGACCCTCGCCGGCCCACGTCAGCTTCACACACCCGCATTCCTACTCTTGCCCCTCTGAGTCTTCTCACAAGTCGCCTCTTCTGTTAGGTTCACCCCACTGCATTGCTGGAAATACTGCCTCCTCATTCTGTTTTTAAAAACAGTGAAGCATATTGACTCTGTTTTGTTTTGGGATTTTAAGGCAGGGTCTCACTGTGTCATTTAGCCTGGCTTTGAATTTGCTGTGTAACCCAGACTGACCTCAGACTTTTGGTGATCCTCCTGATTCAGCCTCCTTGGTGCTGGTATAACAGGCAGGCATCACATTGCCCAGATGAAACATATTTTAATCCCTTTGAAGTGTGTGATTTGGTGGCATTAAATCCTATAAGTGCTTCCCCACCAAATCCTGGCCCTAAAGACTCCCTTTTATCCATGCAACTTTTCCTTCTTTTTTCAAGATCATCTATTTTGTAATCTTCATCAGAATTTTCAGTCTTTGAAAGGCTGAGTCATATTCTCTTGTGTGTAGGTGTATTTATCGATGGACAGCCTTGGGGTAGATTTGACCTTGTGGCTCTTGAGGCCTAACGTGATTGAGCTTGGAGACTGTTTCATGTGTACTGAGAACAATGTGTATCCTGCTGCTGTACTGTGCCTTATATTTCTGTTAGAGCTAATGGTTTTATTTTATTTTTTGCCTGATTATTCTATCCAGTACTGGGAATGGGTGTTGTAGAACCATCTATCTCTCCTTTCAACTTTCTCAGTTTTTGCCTTACATATTTTGATGGTCTATCATCAGTTACATCAGTGTTTCTCTCCCTTCTCAGAGGATACAAAATTGTTTTGTGTTTATGCCTCTAGAGCATGATGCAGTTTTAGTAAGGGCCTAGTGAATACTTGTGTGGATATTTGTTATTGAAAGTAATTCCATGTTACCTAGATTTTTTCTGGAATTAAAATAATTATATCAAGAAATTCTCAATATGCCATTACTTTTTATAAACCTAACCTAGCCTCTAAAACTCTTCTCCCTCAACTGGTCCTTGCCACACTGCTGGGGGCAGGTGAGGAAGAGACTCATATGCCCATTTTACATGTAAAAAAAGACTGAGGCCCAGCAAGGCTGAGTGTCTTGGTGAAGGCCGAGGCAGAGCTGGATTTGAGCCAGGCTGGTGTGGGTCCTGAAGGAGTTCTTTCTCTGCATCTGCTGTCTCTGTGAGCTCCACTCTCTGTGGTTGTATTAGCAGGAGCTGCAACTTCTGTCCTGGGTGAGCTGACTGGGCATGGTGGGAGGCCAGTCTTTTATGCTAGAGAATCACGTTTACACTTGGCATATGCTGGGAGGGGTGGGAGAATGCCCAGGCATCCCCTTAGCTGGAGCTGGGCTCCCACTCAGCTGTGGGCTCTGAGCACACTGATGTGGACATGCTTCCCTTCGCTCTGACGTATCCTGGCTATCTGAGGATGCCTCTGTCCACCAGGGAACTGCAGTGCAGCTACTGCTTTTCTTAGAACGTGGGGTCCAGGTTCTTTCCCATGTCAGTCTCCTCCTCCAGAGGTGCTCCCACTGTCCATTTGTGATTGACAGGGCAGGTGCACATGTCACATGGTATTACGAGCTGGCAGGGATCAGACCCAGAGGAGCACAACTGTGGCTTCCTTCAGTGATGGCAGCTGGCTGATGAGCCAAGCTGAGGAGGAGAGAGCTGGGGAGGAAGAGGAGGAAACTTCCCAGGCCTGAACCCTGGAACAGTCTGAGAAGTGAGGTTCCATGGGCCACGTGCCCCTTCAGCATGTGGCCCGCTGGCTGCAGAGTAAGCTGCTGAGTGGGGAAGTGAAGAATGGCTTGAGGGTGTGTGCTGCTGTGGCTGCAGAGGGGCTGCAGAGGGACTGTGTAATAGTCCGTGTTCTGTCCTGGAGACTGGAATTCTAGCAGCCTGGAATGGTGTTTGGGCTCCTGTGACACCTTTTCTGGTCCTCTAGAGATGGCTGGTTTTGCTTCCCCATAAATTGGTCTTCATCAAGTGAGGGGAAAACAAGAATAAGAAATGGCCAGTGAGAGTCCACAGAGGGTCTTCAAGATCTGTTTTCATTTTCAGTGGTGACTTTACAGGATAGTTTGAAGTTTTAATAGTTGGGGTATTCAGTGCTTCACACAATGGCAGAGAACGTTTTGTTCCTCACTTTGTGAAGATTTTGGGGTAGATCTGAGGTGTGCTTGTTGTGGCATTTGGAGGTTGGTGGGCAAGGATCAAAGCAGGCTTTAGGTCCTGGGCTCAGCCCCTGGGGATCTGGGCTGAAGCCTTGGACTCCTTCTGTAAGGAAAGGTGTCCCCCTGACTCTGCCATGTGCTGGTTTGGCCTGCTGGATTCCTAGACAAGTGCCTGAGCTAGGGAGTGTATGAGGAGTGCTGGGAACTGGGTGTTCTGTGGCTAAGACTGTGCCCTATCATCACCCCCCATCCCCACACATGGCTAGGAGCTGAGCCCATTGTCTCCTCTGTGTCCTCAGGACACCCTCAGGCAAGGGACATTGCCTGGATGTCTCTCAGGTTCTCTCCCTGCCTGCCTTCAGCAAGTCATCGGGGGAGTTCAGCATGTTCTCCTGTGACACATGGTAAGAGCCTCCTGGAGGGCAGGTGACCCTCATAGGCCAGCCAGGCCTGACTCAGAGCTATGTCTGCCAGTCCTGACCAGCTGTCCCCTGGGCTATGACACAGAAATCACGCCCCAAGGAGGGGGGTAGTGTCAGGCGAGAGGAAGGGTCCCATTATGAGTCCAGGCAGTGACCGTGCCCCTGACACTGTGGCCAAGGAGGGGAATGCAGTATCAGCCTGGCACCAAGTGGTCTGCAAGAGCAGCTGACTCTGTGGGGAAAGCTGAGATGCAGCTCCGAGCTCTGGGCTGGCCAGCAGCCTCAGCACACGGCCTGCTGACTAGGGACCTAAGCCCTGAGCCTGAGCCCCTAGTCCCACCTCTGTGACCTTCACCAGGGTCCTCTCCTCTTCTTGAGTCTCAGCTTGCCTGATTGGGCTCAGTGTGAAGGGGTTTAGAGATCAGAATTAGTGGTGCTGTTATTTAAAAGTTGGGGCATATTCCTTTAGCCCTTAACCAAGACGCTCCCAGGCAGGGTCAGTGCAGGTCATGTAGCACTGCATTCCTCTTCATTGAAACCCCTTCCTCACCATGCAGGGGTACTGGATCCTCTTGTGCCATTTCTAGAAGAAAAATCACTTTTATTGTAGATCTTAGGACTTCTAGGGTGTACTGGAGGAAGTTTTGCACTGATCAAAAAGATCTTATATCTAGTTTCTATTTTACTGCTGAGGGCTTGGACAATTCTTTTACCTCCAGGCCTCTGTTTCTTTCAGAAGAGTGAGGGATTTGGGTGAGGGGTTTGTAAACTTTTTAGTTTTGACTAAAGCCCTTTAATTCTAAAAGCGAATTCAATTTTCCCTTCTATATGTCACAAATGATTTAAATAAATATTGAGAAAGGTTTTAACTGTATAAATCAGCTCCAAGGACAAGGAAACCTTTGACCTGCAAAGTAGAAAACTGCTAGAAACAAGCAGCCTCACCCCATTTGTAAAAGAATAAAAGTAAAAATAGAGTCCTTAATGTTCATCATTTGCCCTCAGTGGGAGATATGGTGCCCCAGGGAAGAGAAGGTGGGTGCTAAGCAGGGGGAGCTTCCAACAATGCTGGTCTTGAGTGAAAGTCAGACTGAGCAGAGTCCTTGGTGCCAGGCCCTGCTGCGATTACCTCACAGTAACGCCGTGATTCATTTGCCATAGACCTTGGGATTGTCCAAGAGGTTTCCAGAGGCTTCATGTGAGCAGTGAGTACCCATTACCCCTGGGGCTGCTTGCCAGTCCCGTGGTTTCTGTCTGTGTCTGCTGACTGGGAGCTGGCCATGGTCACTCGCCGCTTCATGGCACCCTGGTCATGTGATATCTGGCAGGAAGCTGGTGCTCACCCAGAGTGGTAGCTGGGGGAGAGCCCCTTCCGCGGAGCCGCCGGCATGACTGTGCTTGGCTTCTCCCGTGTATGTGTGTGTCAGCAAAAGGGTCACATGCCTGGAGTCCTCCTGGGACCCTGCCACCCTGTTCTGTTGCCCACAGGGACACCTGCAGCTGTATCAGTCATCTGTGTTGCTGACAGGCTAGATGCTCCTGTGAACAGTAACACTTAAGTGGTTGTTGGAGAAAACATGAGCTGTGGTCAGCAACCAGGAGAAGAGGGGGATCTCTCTGGAGCCCCACCATGTGAGGAAAGACTCTAGCATTTGGGCATCAAAGTAAACCAGTGTGCCTAGGTGGGGTTCACAATCCTGCATGCCTGCCACAGCCCTGTGACGGTGCCTGACGAAGGGTCGCCTTTCTCTTGCAAAAGGAGAACAGTTAAGCTGATGTGATGATTTTCATAGCTAATGTTACTTGCAGAATTGCTCTTTGGCTTTTACATGAGAACCTTGATATTTTTAAATATTAAGACGTTTCCTCTTATAAATGCTGGTGATGTTAGCTGGTAGATTGTTTTTTAAAGTTTACCTACCTGTCAACGCTCTGTTCATTTTTTGTCATTAAAATAACTTTTGCTGATCCAAGAATTCTGAAGTTCCAGGAGTCACTAGACTTTCAGAGGAGTTATGGATGGAAAGCTTTGGCACAGAGGGTAGAAGGGCTGGGCTGCGTGGTGGATGGCCTTGGTCTGTACAGTGAAGGCAGTGAGGAGCCCTATCTTATTCTCCTGCTTACCTGACATCTCTGGCATCTAGCATGTGGGATAGTGAAATTTTCTATGAAGTTCCCAGAAGATAATATTGGAGCTGTTCAGGCTAGACTGCTTTGGTCACTGCTTGGTACTGCCTTCTTAGGGTTAAAACTGAAATAGGCAATATGCAAATGAATGAGCATGACTGTGTTTCAATAAAACTTTATCAAAACAGGCAATGGGTCTGATTTGGTATAGAGAAGCAAAACTAGGGTACAGTACTGTGTACAGAGTCACTACAGCTGGCCACGGCCAGTAATGAGGGCTCTGCCTGCTGTAGAACAGGTGAGAAGGAGCAAGGGTGTGACATATCTGAGCTGCCACGATGGGGAGACAGACCAGGAAGAAGGAAAAGCTGTAGGTGTTGGGGGACAAAGTCCCACTTCCTCTTCCACATCCTAAATGATGCTGCCGCAGTGCAGAGCCTATTATGACTTATAGTGACAGGTTCTCCTAAACCAGAGTCTTGGCTTTCAAGACTGTGCTTGCTATCAGCTTCAAAAGTTCATTTTAATAGCCCAGAACTCATCTTTTGCCTTCCTTGTACTTTTTGAAGATACCATCTTTGTTCAGAGACCACAGGGCTTGGTGTCATCGCTCCCTAGCTCTGCTTCCATGGGAGAAGGTCTGTGGGTTTTAAAAAAGGGAATGAAAACATACTTGTCAGTTCACCCAACTATTTTTCAGTTATGTTTGGTATAGTTAGGCACAAAAGCCAAGGGAGGGCATTCACCTTGGGAAGGGCATGATGTGCTGCATGAGACATCTGCAGTAGCAAGAGATACCGGCTTGCTATCCAGGGGCTCCGAGACTCGCCACCCAAGCTTGCTGGAGGTCTCAGAGGTGAGCTGGGAGATTAGAGGGATTTCCAAGCATGGAAAATAACTGAAGAGCTTAAGGTTGGTCTTCATAAGATGGTAACACACTTTGGGAAGAAGACAGGTTGAAGCACGGAGTAGCTGTGGTAGTGGCTGGAGCTACCAGATTGAGTAATGTCACTGGGAACCAAGGACAGAGCTGCTTTAGGAGAAGAGCATGTGAGAAGCATCAATCCTTTAGCTCAATCATTCCTTCAGCAGCCACCACTGCCTGTTGCGTCTAGCTTCATCACAGCACAGGGCTACAGAGGCACAAGGGCCCTCATGATGGAAATCTGGGGAAATGCCCCTGTCTTTGCTTAAGGCCTCTGATGGGGTCTGGCCAAGGTGTGCTCCTGGGAGCTCCCTTCACAGACACGGCTACAGAGAGACAGACTTCTGTGTTTCACAAAGCTGCTCACGTATGGAGGTGGAGATCTTGGGAAGTCCATGTCTCATGTTGAAGAACATTCAAAGGCTGCTTTGTGGCCATCTAATGGAGTTATGAAAGGTTGTCTCAGTGACAGCCCTTCTTCCAAATATGCAATCGGAACAGTGATATTTCTATTCCATCTATCTTAGAGTGTGTGAGGAGACCCGGGCAACTGTGACTCGGAGTTCTGCTTGAGGGCTGTGTTTTTAGAAGTGAAAAAGCAGGAGGGACATGGCATTGGATAATGGCAGGGAGGCGAGGCCATAAGTGAGGCTACAAGGGGTCCTGTGTTCTGTTCACAGCAGTGTCATTTTCCTGTGCAGGATTCTGGACAAATCCTTGCTCTTGCTGAGCCTTCATGTCTTCATTGGTGGCTTGGGGACTGTCAGACTAGGTGTTTTCTGTGGACTATTCTAGTACTTCTCACACTGACTATATGGAAGGACTGTGTTTCAATGTTGTAGCTTTATTGCAATGTAATTCATGTACCACACAATTTACCCATTTAAAATATATAATTCAATGATTTTCATTCATGGGGTTGTGCAAACATTCTCAGAATTAGTTTTCATGA
>PVKA01011497.1:18231-60829 GCA_004027165.1 Ctenomys sociabilis
TATATATATATATATATATATATATATATATATATATATATATATATACCATTGAATTATATATATATATACCATTGAATTATATATATATATATATATATATATATATAGACCTTGCACTTGCTGGGTAGGTGCTTATTTCACTGAGCTATGTCCTCGGCCTTTAATAAAGGAATAATGCAATAGTGTAGTTTTTGCATGTGTGTGTGTGTGTGTGTGTGTGCGCACGCACACCTGGTTTCTTTTGTTTAGACAATGTCTAAGGTTCATTCATATCATAGCATATATTACTTCACTCCTTAATTGCTGGCAGTTGAACAATAGTCTATTGTGTAGATACATCACATTTTATTTACGCATTCATCAATTAATGGACAGTTAGGTTCTTTCCACTTCTTGGATGTTAAGGGCAAAGCTTCTACAGCTATTGATGCACGTGTTTTAAATTCCTTGGGGAGGGTTCTAGGGGTGGGATGATTCATGACTTCTCTGCTCTGAGATCCTTCACTGCTTGCATGCTTGGTGCTATGGTGACAGCAGGATGACATCCACCCTCCCTCTAGCTGGGCTTTCAGACTCTGTGCTTTTGCCCATATTGGTGTTTCCTCTGAGAAACTTCCCCTGCTTCACTTTGGGTTTAGATTTTGTGTCACCAGTGACCTGTGGGAATGCCATCCTTTCTCCAGTGAAAACCAGCATCTTTTGCCTGTGTTACAGCATGAGGCCCTTTCTGCTGTGAGTTGCAGTGTTTGTGGCCTCTTAGGCCATCTCCCTCCTACCTTTGTCTGGACTGTTTTCAAGTTTACCTCTATATTCTATATGTTTGTACAACAGACTGCGTAGTGTATGAATAGTGATCTCTTGATGTGCTCTGTTGTGTAACGATTCTAAGACACTACCTGTAGGCCCTATACGGCTATCAGGGTGTGACAGCCTTTTGCATCTTCTCAGAACAAAAGCACACTCTCCAGACAGCCTTCAGGGGAGAAGGCTGGAGAGCAGTCTGCTCCTCTGGCCCATTCCCTTTGTCTCTAGGCTGACACAGGCATCTTGGCCTCTTCCTCATATTTCCAGCTAAAATCTAATGACATACTCTAAAAAACAAGGTAATGTATTTTGGATTCTGATTTGGAGCACTGCTCATGGCTTTGAAATCTATAAACATAGACAGCTGTCTTCCCAGATGACCTGCCAAATCATATTCCCCTAGAAAGCAGAGCTCAATTAGACACTGAAAGCAAAACAGTGCAATGGACTCGATGACTTCCTGCCCCGTGCGAGGTAAGAAGCAGCCTTGAAAAACACTTCTCTGGTCTTACGTTGAGCATCCATAGTCAGAAGAAATGCCTTCCTGCGTAGGAAGGTTCCTCCCGGTAGGTACGGAACCGCCCTCCCGCAGCTCTCCACCTCCACCCTGCACCCTTCTCCACTCATCATTCTGGCTTGGCTCTTTCTATTTCGACAACAGAACCGTGGCTTCTGTGATGGTCTTCCCCAGTGGACTGTGGACTTCTCCAGGGCGGACACTTGTTCTTCAGCACAGTGACCTCAACCTGACGCTGGCTTCTTGGGTCCTCAACCTTTGGACTCCAAGCCCTACCCTCGCGGTCACGATGCCATTGCAGCCCACCTCTGCTAGATGGCGCTGGAGCCCATGAGAATGGAGATGCGGGGAGCTCTGAGAGACTCCATGGGCCAAAGGCCGGGAAAAGTAAGATGTCTCCGTTTCCCCTCCTCTTTCCTGTGTAGAACGCTGTTAGGGTTCGGCCTTTTCTCTCCCACCTCTCGAGGTCTAGGTGGGGAGAGCCTGGCTTTTCCCCCTTCCTCCACTCCACTCCTTTTCCTGTCTTCTGGCTGTGGCAGAGTTGCTGTCCAATGTAGCCCTGCTGACCCACGTGACCGCCCTCACCTACTTTGAAAGGCGGAAAGGACCCAGTACCAGCATTTTTGACTCAGACAAGTTCCTGCCATGGCGATTCTTTCCTTGACTATTCTCATTTGCTTTGTTTTCATTTCTCTACCTGTTTTTACTTTTTTTTTTTTTTTTTTTTTTTAGGGATCACAACATCCTGTACTTATGGCCTTTTGTGGAAGGAAGACAAATGTTGGTGTTGGAATCTTGTTTTTGTTACTTTATGTGTGTATAACCTTGGACAGTTGTTTTAAACCTCTTGAAGACTGTTTCTTCATCTGTAAAATGGGAACAATAATAATACCTATCTAAAAGGCTGTTGATAGGTATTATTATTATTATTATTATGACAATTATTGTGTCAAATGAGTCCTTTAAAAAGGACTAATGGACACCAAGAACTACTAAGTGTCTACGTTAGAATTTACAGTTGAAACTTATCAGTTGCGTGTTTAATGCACCCCCTCTTTTGGTTTATGGGCCCTAAGAAGGCAGGGTGGGTGGAATCTGTCTTGTTTACTATCTTATCTTCATTTGTTTACTGTGTATAATAAAAGCTTCATTAAATTTTTAGGAGACCTGAAGTCTGTTTTGTTTCTCTTGTGTGATAAAAATGAACTATAATCATAATATATAATTGTTTATCCATTAAAATTAACTAAGATTTAGCTGGGTGTGGTGTCATATGCCTGTAGCTCCAGCTCCCTGGAGGCTGAGGCAGGAGAATTGCAAGTTTGAGTCCAGCCTGGAAACTTGGTGATGTAGTGAGATCTTGTCTCAAAACAACAAATAAAAAAGGGCTGAGGATGTGTTTCAAAGCTAAGACCCTGGGCTCCATCTCCACTAATGAAAAAAAAAAAAATCACAACTAGTTAGCATGTAAATTGATACTTAGAATTAGCTTGGATATGAGATGGGCACTTTTGTTTATTGTGCATAGAATGTAAAATAGTAGAAAGTTTTGGCAGGAGATTTGATCATATGTGGGAGGAGCCTGAGCAAAGTCGAGTAGTAGGAGTGCTGCTAATTTCTTTTTAGATAAATGCTCAGGCACGTACAAGTTGTAAGTGCAAAGGTATGCATGAGAGCAGTTATTATTTTATTAAAAATCACTGGCATCTGGACATAAATAATTAAATGGTTAAATAAGTGGTGACCTGTCCACTTGATCGAATGTAGTGCAGTCATTAAGGGAACTTTTCCATGGAATGGTTAGTGATGTGGGAAACTTCATTAATACAAGTTCATTTATTTTTAATTTTTATTTTTTGGTGGAACAGGGGATTGAACTCAGGCCCTTGCGCTTGCCAGGGAAGGACTTATTCTACTGAACCATCTCCCCAGCTCTGACTAATGCAAGTTTAAATGATGAATGGATAAAGAAAATGTGGTATTTACTCACAGGACAGTGCCACTGTGCCACAAAGAAAGAAATATGAGCCATTTGTAGGGAAAATGAATGTAGCTTGGGGCCATCGTGTTAAATGAAACAAATCAGACACACAAGTTTAAATATGGAACAGTTTCTCCTGTGTGATAAGCCCAAGGTATAAATAAAGATCAAAATAAAAGCTAGATAATAGGAGGTAGGGAGACAGGTCTTCCTGGGAGGGGAGGACATCGAGAGATGGAGGGGAGTGTGAGGGAAGAGAGGGGTGGGAGAGGAAAAGGGCTATAACATGAATCAAGACGCTTGCAGACGTGCACCAGCTCTACACAAGAACATAAGCACTATGCATTACAAACATGCACTAGTGATAAATACAAATTTCAAAAAAAGGAGGATCTTGCTGAACCTCTCTAATCCCAATTTCTTTTACCTATACAGTGAGGATAGTCCTAGTGGCTGTGTCATGGGCTTGTTATGAGGGTTAGAAAAGTATTTTCAAAAGCTTAAAAAGGTATTTGATTAATACTTATTAGGTCTGAGCATTGGAGCAAAGGTTTAATAAAGGATGGCTTCTGCCATAGATGTATATAAATGAACAAGAGTGGAAGGAAATAGTGTGGACTTGGGATTACGGCCTCAGCCTTCAGAATGCTAGAGCTGTGGCTACGTCTGCCGCAGCTGGCAGAATATGGGCATTTTATTGGACATATTTTATAAAACAAAAAGGTGTGGGAAGCAGCTAGAACAGTTTAGACCACTGTTAGTGTGTGCTCAATAAAAGATATCCAGTGTTGTTCCAGTGTATTATTTCTCTTTAATTTTCATTGATAAAATGCATTACTTTAAAACCATTTACTCTCATAACAACAGTAGCTCCTTGCATCTGCTCACTAATTACCAAGCCCTACCAGGTGCCCGACCACATTTTGTGACAGCCACTAGTGGATGGCAGGGTGGGCTGCTTGGGAACTGTTTTCTTCAGTTGAGAGTCCCATCTTGTCCGTATCATCCATCTTCTATTTTAAGACTCTCCTAAATAATCCTTGCTTGGGGCCATTTTGAAGTCTTTCTTTCTTTTTTTTTTTTTTTTTTTTTTTTTTAATAGCACATCCTTTCTATGACTCAGGAGTTTTTCTGTTGTCATTTCTTTCACAGACTTTCCTTTTTCACAATAAATTCCATGACTCTCGTAGCTGCCTCCCCCTGATTTTATCCCACACCATACTCCCTTTTCCTGTCCAAAATAAATAACACTTCATCTCGCCCCTGCAAATGAAGTCAAGATTGTTGATCATAATCATCTCTCTCTTTTAAGTCCAAATAAAAATTGAGTGTATGAGTCAGTTGGGATCAGAAATCTGAGGGAAAGAATGACTAATTTGATGAAAGATATTGGGAAATTTGACCAACTGTTTTGGAAAAAAAAAAAAGAAGTGAGATTCCTATGGCATACCACGCTACAAAATAAATTCCAGATGGATTAAAAACACAGTTAAGAAAACCTGGAGAAGATGTTGCTCGGGATCTTTCCTCAGAGTGGGGAACACTATCCCAGACACATGTGGTATGCAAAAATTTACATGTATAAATAAACTTGAAATAAGTTCTAAATCAGAGAAGCAAAGTTAGAAGAAGAGTGACAGACCAGGAGACAGTTTTTGTAGCATATAAAACAGACAAAGCACCAATCAAGCATTAGTCATATGAAGAGCTCCTCCCAATCAATGTGAAAAATGATAGCTCAACATACTTATAGAGACCAGCAGAGGGCATGAATGGGCAAGTCCCTGGAGAAGAGATCAAAATGGTCAATGGAAATATGAAAAGATGCTCAAACTCATCAATGACAGGAAAAGGCAATTTTAGAAGCCTCATTTCCACCCCACAAACAAGCAAACATTAAAAGGGTAAAAAGAACCAGAGCAGTAGTTGGTATGAGGGAAGCAAAATCCTCATTGCTAAGGATATATAGTCTTTTGGAAGGGATTCTGGGAATACATTGAAAACATATTCATTACCTTTGGCCATCAACTCTGCTTTAAGGAATTTGCCCTTAGAAGTACTCAGATATATGCACAGAGCTGTCTGTACTAAGGTGCCAACTGTTTATTAAGTGAAAAGCTTTCAGAACTTTAACAGGAGCACAGCCCACTGGTGGGTGCATGAAGCTGTTCACAGAGGTTTTGGAAAGACTTGGAACTATCTCAGATGTCTAATAAGAGCAGATTACTAAATAGATTATTTGTACCCTCTTGGTGGAATACTACTTACTTGTAAAATGAATGAGGTAGATTTATATGTACAAAAAGTTGTGCATACTAATAAAAAATTAATAATGTCCAAGACTTACTCTAAACACAAGCTTGGGCTGGAGAGAACTTGGCAGCATAAGTGCCCTCCTGGGAAGTGCAAGGGTCTGGGTTTGATCCCTGGTATGGTATGCTGTGCTGGGCCTGCCCTGGTTGTGGTGGTGCACACCTGTAATCCCAGCTCTGGGGAGGGTTGAGACTGGAGGTTCTCTGTGAGTCCGAGATTTATATGGAGACTCTGTATCAAAAGAATAACAAAACAACAACAACAACAACAAAACACCATCTTGCAGGGACTTAGAAAAGTCTGATACTATTTGTGTAAGCAAAATATATTGACAAAAGAGCGGTGTCCTCTGTGGGAGAGGACAGTGACCTTGCTGCAGGGTGTATGACGTGTATGACCTTGCTGATAGGGGCCCACCTCAACCCCCTATTCCTGGTTCCCAGCTTCTTGAACAAATTGCCATCCAACAGGGCCTGTTTCCAAGTATTCTTTCTCTCTAGAGCTTGCTGTGTGGACCCATGACTCTATGGCTATGTTAAGCTGGATTAAAGTAGGGCATAGCCCTATTACTGAGCTCTGAAGTTTTCTTAGGAAAAGGGAGTGATGACTCCTTTTTCTAGATCAGTGTAATGAAGGATGAACCAAAAGAAGCTCCCACGCTTGTTCTGATTGGGAACTAGGAATTTTCCCTCACACTTACAGCGGATCATAGGCAGGCTAGGCAGGGCTGTCTGTTTCATAAGAAAGGGGAGAGATGGCTGGAGGCTGAGATTGTGAAGTTTGTTCCGCTGGCCATGTCTCTTAAAGTCTTTCTCATGTGAATAGAAAATCTGCAGGGCCAGGGGAGATGGCTCAGTGGAACAAGTGCTTCCCTGGCAAGCACAAGGGCCTGAGTTCAGTCCCTGGTTCTGCCAAAGAAAAAAGAGAGAGAGAGAAAATCTGCTTCTTGGAGGTTCTATCTTTTGTTTATTTCTGCCCTTGGGGGTCAAGCCTCTTTTCCTACAGAGAAGCCTTTAGAAATCCTGTGACACTGCCCTGTTCTCGCTAGTGTTAGCTTCAAAAGTAGACTTTCCCCATTGCTTGCAGGGTTCTGACAAAAGTTAAAGTGCTATTGTTAGGATAGTTGATGAGGGCTTTCCGTAAGTGTGGGCTAGATTGGATGAATCTGACTCAAGGCCCCTCAAAGTCCCTTTAGATCCTGTGAATCTGTGGCTTACTGGTGAGAGGCTATGTTTGTTTTCCTTATCCACTCATCTCTGTGGTCTTCATCTCTGCGTATCGCATGAAAAGCACTAACAAAGAGAGTGGATAAAGAGAGTATTTCTATATGAATGAGTGGTAGAAAGATGACTCATTCCCCCAGTTGGAAGGAGAGATTCTCAAGAGCTTCCTGACTTTGAAGGGAAAGTGTGATTTTTCTGAGTAAAGATGCTCATGGAAACACTTATTTTATCTTTTGAGTTGTGATAAGAATGGATCTGAATCTGTGAGGTTCTGTGCCTGGTCAGTGAGTGAAGTGTGGCCAGTCCTTGACGTCTGTCCAGAGCAGCGCCATCTTGTGCTGTTTACCCCCACTTAGCAGTCCTGTGGGCCCCACCAGGTGCTGAGTGTTGCTGTGTGACAGCCTTCAGCACAAGGTCTCCCACCACTGCGGCTGGGCAGTGTTTACTGGAAATGGCAGAGTTCCCTGACAAGGATGGGATGAATATACACAACCTTCCCCCAGGGTGCTTCTCACTTTTGATCCTGTTTTGCTGTTTTAGTTAGTTGGTACATTAAAACACTCAGCAGCCTTGTTCGGGGTGGTTGATGGCTTTGGTGATGCTGCAGCCTTCGGGATGCCCCTTGCTCTGTCGCTCACTCCTAATAAACTTGTGGACTCACCTAGTGGGGCTTGTCCATGCTGTTCTTTGGGCTCTCACCTCCTTCTCAATTCAGAGATAGACATTTCTTTCATGTGTCTCTGGAAAATTCATGCAACACTAGGAGATACAAGACTGATAGGGGCTCTGTAAGGAGTCAGGTGGCTAAGGTGTCTGAGGACCAGGACAGCCACTCCTGGGTTTGATATTGGCACAAAAGAAAAGTGATGATCAACACAAATCATCGATGTCTCATTTCCCACTTGAGTTTCCTTCAGTCACTCAAAAAATGATATTGGAGAATGTTCTGGAAAAGCATACTGAAACACAATACTTTTCTAGATTTTTCTTTCTCTACAATATCTGAATTTCATTTCTTTAAATAGATATCACATTTCTTGAAGTACCACATGTTTTGTAGACATTGGTTATATTTTTAAACAAGTTTCATAAGAATAAAATAATTTTGAAATGTAAAGATGGGAAGAAAAGGAAAGCAATGTGGAAAGGAAATAGTAAAATTGTACTTCGATAAAATTGACTTAGGGCTAAAACACAAAAAAGACAAAACACCAGCTTTTTACTTGTCTAAGTAGATGAACTCAGCCGTGAAAATTTTCCAAGGCTCGTGGTGCAGTCTCTTCCTCTGTCCTTGAGCACCTTCCCTCCGCCTTGTGGAGAACAGCCAGGGCCCTTTCACCTCTGCTGCATGCAGTCCTCCTCCTCCTCATCCGGGTCAGCCACAGACACACAACAACGCTGCATCCTTTGCCGTTTTAGATCGCATCTACAGACCCCACGTCTCGCATCAGTACTGCTGTGTCTCCTTTTAGAGTTAAATACCTTCACAGAGTAGTCTACACTCACTACCCCAGTGCCACATCTCTCATCTGGTCTTCATGACCTTTTACTTCTGGGCCCCCCTATTTCTCCAAAATCCATTTTCAATGTCATCTCTGCCTCATTGCACCACATGGACTCTTGCACTCTTATTGTTACCTGACTCAGTGGCACCTGGCACTATTGGCAGCTTGGTCTTTGCTGAGCTCCTCCTTGGCCACTTGCCCTGATGTGCCTGCTGCAGTTCCTTTCCCAGCCCTCCCACCACGAACCGGTTCCCCATCTCTTTATCTTTTCTTTTTTTGGCGGGGGCAGAACTGGGTATTGAACTCAGACCCTTGTGCTTGCTAGGGAAGTGCTTATTCTACTGAGCCATCTCCCCAACCCCTCTTTATCCTTTCAATGCTGATATTTCTCTGGGTTTTTTTCTTCTTTTTAGTTCATGTATTCATCAGTGATTATGTCTATTGATTTTCAGAACAGGGATTTTACCCAAAGGATCTGGATATATTGTATCATAGAGATATATGTGTACCTATGTTTATAGCAGCGCAATGTGTGATAGCAAAATCTTGGAAACAACCAAGATGTCCATCACATGAGGAATGGTTGAAAAGATGTGGTATTTCTATATAATGGAGTATTACTCAGCTATTAAGAATGATAAGTTTGAAGCATTTATACTGAAGTGGATGCCACCTGAACATATACTCATAAGTGAAATGAACTAGACACACATGTGTAAATATCATATAGTCTCCCTAGTATAACAAGCGAAAAGCAGAAATACAAAAGGTAGCGTACAACAAGTAAAATCAATTGAGTCAGATAAGGCAAAGTGAATGGCATATGCTGCAGGATACTAATCAGCTTTTCTTCTGGATGGTTAACAACCTAAGATCACAAGTCAGAGTTGGAGAAATAGAAGAGTTACAAGGCCAGCCAACATTTTGGCCCTAGCCTTTCAAGGTCAGTGAAGACTCAGGACATAGGAGAATCTGTACTGCAACTTCATGAAACTCAGGTGAGCTCCAAATTTTCTGAACAAGGAGATTATGGAGCCACAGAGGAAAGAGATTGAAGTTCTAAAGTGTGCTTGGGGAGAGTCACATGAAGAGAAAACTTTCTCTCAGACTCTCACAGAGAGCAAACTGGTCAAGCATTGGCCATGAGTCATCCACATGGATGACACAGACAAAGGAACTACAGAATAATGTACAGGACTACAAGATAAACCCTGAGAGGACTTCACTGACTACATAGGAAATATAAAGTTCATGTGTTGGTATATAAGTCTTGATCTAGGTCTTAACCATCCAGCAGAAAAGTATAAAAATGAAGTATACATCGTGAGGCCATAGTATTAAGCTGAGCTGTAAATGGATATGGTCGACAATTTCTTTGAATAACTCACTATGGTTGTAGAATGCTGGATTGTGTTGGATTGTGGTGTCGAGTTCAAGTACCTAAGTTAGTTGAATGTCAATGGAGTGCCCACTTTTGACAGGTGTAGACAGAGGAAGGGGTATAGAAAGAAAAAATCATGATGTGTGTGTATAGACAGTACAGTTGGGAAAGATAACGCTGTGTTTCTACATAATTCTATGAGAGGCAAGATTTGCACTAATGGTGGTTGGACAGGATATTATGTCGGCTTCTAGTACTACAGTTATCCATTAGGAAAATAATTATTGAATTTTTGATATAATTTAGGTATAAAAAATAAGATAAGTAAGCAGCTACACTCTTAATTCACTGATAAGAGATATCTGCTAAAATAATATCTGTAAATATAATATCATGTATGCACCTTGTACAATACCAAAACATTATGAAAACAGTTTGCAATGTATTAATTTATCAAATCTGTATGGTTAAGGTGTCTTGAAACTGTCTGATTGACATTTGTATTTCAATAAAATAAAAAAAAATTTAAAAAATTATAAAAAAAACAAAAAACAGGGATTTTACATTTTATGTCCTCAGCTACCCCATGATGTCTCTCTTTTGAACTCTGGATCTGAACATCAGACTAACACTAGCTTTCACTTGGATGCTGTGACAGCTCCTCAATATCATTTATTCAGCGCTGAGCTCAGGATCTCCATTCTCCTTTTGCCTACCTGTTCCTATCTAAGTGAATGCACTACCATCCATGTATTTAAATTTTTTTATTAGTACATTTGCAGTACATGCTATTTACATTCATCTTAGTCAGTAGGTGCATGTACTGAAAATGTCTAGATTCTTTTTACGTCCCTACCCCTTCCCACCCACTTTCATGTCTCTAGATCTTTTTTCTCCGTCACTATTGTTATTGGTTCTTTTAGCTCATGTTTGTGACTTATGATGATGATGATATACATTGCGACTAGTTGACAGGTCACTTTGATGAGGCAGGGTCCTGAAGCTTTTTCTTACCACCTCCCTTTGGTCATTTTATCCTGTGAATACCTCCTAAAGTCCCTACTCTTTTTCTTCTCTATTTCATTTACAAAAGGAAAACAAAAGAGTCTTCTTTGAAGAGGAACAAGGCCACCCTTGGTGTAGGCATCCAAGTGGAGATTGGCGGGCCACTTGTCACAGGTGCAAAGCAGGGACGCTAAGGTGACTACTGGTGCTCATTCTGTCACCCACCCACCTAAGCTGCAGGGGAAGGTTGGTCCTCCATTCATAGCCTTCCATCTTCTGCCTGGGTGGGCACTTTGCTTCAGGGCCTACAAGGCCTTGGAGGCTTGAAGAACAACACTGGGAAAACTAATGAAACTCTCTTAAGAGATCCTCTTAGCTGTTAGGACCCCCAGAGGATATGTACAGCAGATGGAGAGGCTGAGGTTGGGAGTCCAGGGAAGGGATAGCCCAGGGTAAAGGATAAGCACATCTTTCCTTATTTCCTGCTATACCTCATTTACGCTCCTGAGTAACAGGGTTGGCCTTTGCCCCTCAGGTAAGAAGGGGGTTTAGTGCTGTTCTGGGTGCATGGTGGATGACAAACAGCTGTTTGTTAAATTCATAGACAAGGAAACTGGAGGTAAAATCATAATCTGGGACAGAGTCCTGGGAGGTGCTTTTTTGGTCTAGCAAGGAGATCAAAATTCCAAGTTCCT
Organism: Ctenomys sociabilis; assembly: GCA_004027165.1. Lineage (NCBI taxonomy): Eukaryota > Metazoa > Chordata > Mammalia > Rodentia > Ctenomyidae > Ctenomys > Ctenomys sociabilis. Next base: position 29,659 of record PVKA01011497.1, read on the forward strand.
CACTATGCTCTGGATCTATTTCAGAGGCAAAAGCAAATCTCAACAAAACCAAGACAATAGTAGAAGCTGTAGGGTTCACTGGTAGGGATTTTGGCTGGCCTACCTGTCAAGTCTCAGAGCTAATGGCTACAGAGCTGGTTGAAGATCATCAAAGGTAGATTCCCAGGATTTAGTCAATTGCAAGAAAACCAGTATAAGTGAGAGAAAGTGGGCATGGAATAGCTACATAATAGGGCTCTTCTTATCAGCCTAGAGACCTAATCTATGGCTTTCTGGTCCCAGGGTCCCATAGCCCTTTGCTTTTGCTCTGTAGTATTTATTCTTTCTTTCTTTCTTTCTTTCTTTCTTTCTTTCTTTCTTTCTTTCTTTCTTTCTTTCTTTCTTTCTTTCTTTTTTTGTTTGACTGGCTCAGCCTACCCTGAGGGTGCAGCTGGCATGGTGCCAGGTATTCAACTGTGATCCTCTGCCTAAGTTTTGCCTAAGCAGGTATTTTGAACTACTGAGCTACCTTGCTGGCCCAAACAGGCTTTCTTTTCTTTTTTGGTGGAACTAGGGATTGAACTCAGGCCTTGACAGGGAAGCATTTATTCTACTGTGCCACCTCCCTGGCCTAAAATTCTTTCCATAAAAGGTCATAAGAAACAATGTAGAGATAGATAACAAGGTAGTTTGGAAATGGGGAGAATTTTTCTTGTCTTCTATGGATTTAGAGGCTCCACTATTAACCAAGAAATCGAGGCTTGCAGAAATATTCGTGAACTTGTTTGCTGCTAGGCCTACCATGACCCTTCACCAGTTACTAATGTGTATGCCCTGTTGCAAAATTATAGTATATGAGAGCTAAACATGTGTGTGGAGTTCATGCTGGTTTAACCCATCCATATAGCATACTTTTCCTACCATTTACAATTTTGAAAAATTATCCCTGCTGTTATTCATAAAGGATTCTTTATGAATCCTTTGGCCCAAGGCACTGTCTCCTGAGGAGTTCCCTTCAGGGCCCCCTCCAAGTTCCTGGATCATAGACCTACAGATTTTCCCTGATGTATATTGTAGTTGTGCCACAGCTACAACACTGATCCTCAGAAAACAGAGTGGGTAACTGTAGATTATCTCTTGAGGAGGAGAGGGCAATACTCAGATCTACACACTGTGGCATATGTAGTTGGAAAAGCACATTCAGTGTTACAACATAAATTCATATCTGGAAAACACAAAATAGCCAACATTTTTATAGTAAGAACTACAGGCAGTAGACCAGTAAAATCTTTGTGGTGGATAAAAATCACATAATAGTCATAGTAAGAAAGCTTTCTATTTTCATTCATTTATTTTTAATTGACGCATTACGGAGCACCATGGGACATTTTGATGCATGTATACATTATGTTATGTTTGAATCTTGGTAAGGATATATACTGTCTGAAACATTTATCATTTCTTTGTATTGAAGACATTTAGAATCCTTTCTTCAGGCTGGGGAAATAGCTCAGTGATCTAAGAAGCTGTTTGGCAAGCGCAAGGACCGGGTTTGATCCCTAGTACTTCATGTTTGTGGGACCCGGATCCCTGGGTGTGCTGAGTCAGCTCCAAAACTGGGCATGGTGGTGCATGTCTGTAATCCTGGCAGTGCTGGGGATGCTGAGACAGGAGAATCGCTATGAGTCGGAGCTGTGCAGTGAGGGCAGGTATCAAAAACCAAAGCCAGAAAGAGATCTGTTCCTCTAGCTTTTTTGAACTATGTAGTTTATTCTTATCACTCATACTCACTCAGCTGTGCACTTCTCCAACGAGCTATGATTTAGTACCCATGGATCAGTGCTTCTCCATCAGAAAGCATTCAAATTAGCCCTGGGAGTAGCTGAGATGATGACTTACGAAATCTGGATCTCTTAAAACAATGTAGGCTGTTGAAGAAAAAAAAAAGAAAGAAAAAAAAAAAATAAGAGCAGACAAGACCCAGAACTTTAGCATAACTTGAATAAAGCAAATGCCCCAATTTCAAATTTATCCATAAGTAGACAGTGGAACAGCAAATTCCAGCAACTTGTCATTTATACTTTACTCACTGTCTCATGATGAACAAGGGAAGCATGAAAAATGCTATTTGGGAGAGGAAGATGAGACAGTGAAAGGCTGGAGATGGATCTACAGTCAAGGTTGAAGAAGAACTGTCACCTGAGTTGGAGGTTACTGAAAAGTCCTGGTGGATCAGAACTCTGCTGTAAGGAAGCACTTAGACATTCATGCTATTCAAGGTGACAGAAGGCACTGCTTCTAAGGGAAGAGCGTGTGGAAAGATAGGAAGACCTAAGTTTTGGAGACTGACCGTGAAGGGGAAATGTTGCAAAAGAGGAAACTGGAGTGCTATAAGGTAAGAAACAACCACAACATTGGAAGACAGGCAACTTGTCCCTCAACCTAAAAACACAAACAAACAAATCTACTTATAGAAACAGCACATTGATACATGACCATAAAATAATCCTTTGAACGAGGAATGAAAGAGAACTAAATTCAGGAAAGAAATGTAAGTAAAAGACAAAACCTATCAGAAATCAAGTCTAAGTTACAAGATGTTCAAGGAAGAATGATCTAAAATAAAACTCTAATGGTGGGGTGGACAGGGAGGGGGATTTCTGGCAAGAATACAGCCAGAAAAATGAGAACAAAATAAAGCAAAGATCAGAGAGGAAGTGGTTGACATGACAAAAAGAAGCAGGAGAACACCAACACACATACAACTGGAGTCTATCCAGCTAGCAAAACAATGGAACAAAATGAATATTTATAACTATAATTTAAGGAAATTGTCTTAAAATGTCAACTCCACTGTGTACTTTTATTAACTATTAGACTTTAAAAATAAATAGAAGCTCTTTGAAGGGTGAGATAATTGTTAAGTGAGGTTTTCATTAAGCAGAAATAGAGAGCTAGTACATGTAGGTTCATGTACATTGCAGAATAAGAAATCCAAGTTCTTTAGGGCCAGTAACTTAGAAATGAAGAGCAAGCATGCACAGAGACCTTTTCAAATGAATAATACGGAATGAGGTCATATGAACATTACTAAGAAGACAGTAGATTTCATGCAAATTTTGTTTCCCTGAAGCACTTAACATTGGATGGGAATATACATAAGTGAAATTGATATTTGAAATAGCCCTTTTCAGTACGAAGACTTTTAAAAAATGTTGGAGACATGGAGACTCTATCCTCGAGTGTGGCATTTGCAATACTGCCAAAATTTACTTGGAGCTAAAATTGAGCTAAAATACCAGGGAAACATTTTTTTCCCTGTTTAGTTCTATAGTTGTGTCAAATTGATGTGCTAAAGCTATCAAGCTTCAAGTTTTGCAGAAAAGCCACTCATCGCTCATTTTGCTTTTAGTTGTGACAAATTCAGAGAGGGCAAGGATTGAATACAGTTATTTTATTTATGTGTGATTTATGGTTAGAGATATATTGGAAGAGAAGTGCTGTGTCTCAAAGCCCTGGAGGCCGTTATTGAAATAGATGATGTCTTTGAAGTGAACCCAAAGCTACTTGAAGTCAATGAACAGAACTGGAAAAAGGTATCAATAGTACAACCTGGTGGTGATCATAAATGCTGGATCTGGAAGATGCACTTTCTAATGGAAAAAATTTTAAACCTTCATCCATTTTTTTTGGTACTGGGGATTGAACTCAGGACCTTGTGCTTGCTAGGCAAGCACTTATTGTACTGAGCTATCTCCCTGGACCCCCTTCATCCATTTTTAGGCTATATTATGACCTTACTGAAAAACAACTCATGAGAGTATTTCAACTTTGCTATCCAATAATAATTAAAGAAAAAAAAGCCAAATAAGTCCAGTTGAGATGCCACTTGACTGTAATCCCAGCACTCAAAGAGGCTGATGCAGGATTGTGAATTTGATAGCAGCCTGGGCTACCAAGTGAGCTCAAGACCAGCCCCTAAACTGCATATCAAAACCTTGTTTCAAAAAGACAAAAAAAAAAAAAAAAAGAAAAAAGAAAGAAAGAAAGAAAGAACCCAAGTACAAGCATTGATTTTTTTTTTTTTTTTCAACAGGGGATTGAATGCAGACCCTTGTGCTTGCCAGGCAAGCACTTACTCTACTGAGCTATTTCCCTGGCCCCAAGCATTGGTTATTTGATTTGTTTTATGAAGAATTAAATACAGACTGTAAAATTATTCTGTTATATGTGAGGATTATTGTCAAAGGGAAACTGGTTTGCAGTGTTGTGATGTTCTATTTTGAAATCCCAGAGAAAAGACTACCTGTGTTCTTTTAAAAGGTGATCAGGGCCAACCAGATAGCTCAGCAAACTAAAGCGCCTGCTTAGGCAGAGCACAGCGGCTGGGGTTTGAGCCTCTGCGTGACGTGTGGGCCCCGCCTCCGGGGCATGCTGAGATGGCGACACTGACTGGGTGTGGTGGTGCACACCTGTAATCCCAGCACTTGGGAGGCTGAAAACAGGAGAATCAGTATCATAAATAAAATAAAATAGTCTGATCTACATAATGAGACCTTGTAGACCCTGTCCTAAATACAAACAGAAAAAAAGTGATCAAATTTTGGGTAGAATTTGTCAGTTATTATGAGATACACCTGAATTATTCAGTACATTGGAACTGAAATTTGAGATATATAAGCCAACTTATTTTTACTTGTTGTACTCTAGGCACTTATAGTGTCATTTCCTCCAAAGATCCTGCAGTGGGTTCTGACATATATACACTGCTCTCCAGGATGGTATCTCCTGATTGGAGAAATGACACTTTCAAAACAAAGTATCGTCATACACTAGCTACTGTTTAGAATTTCTTTCCCTTTAGTTAATGACAGTCTGAGTATAACAGGATTAGAGGTAGAAAGAGAGGAGTGGTGGAAATGTGACTCAAAGGTGAGGATTTCCTGGATGTAATGTTGTAGGCCAGTGTTTTCTCACAATTTTTGGTACAACACATGAAGTACTTCCCAAACATTTTTCAACATCATACTCTTTCTCAAGAATATTACATAAAATGGGGTTTCATCAAACACACTTGGGGAATATGTTTCTGGATGACAATGAGCTGATATCTACAGAGCTTGGAAGAAAAAATATGGTGATCTGAGTGTGACAATCAGTCAAGATGTCCAGGAATGAAGCAGTTGGAAACATTCTGCATATCATTGCTAGGGTCCGAATGTGTATGTCCCTCAAACTTCATATGTTGAAACCTAATCTCTCAAATGATAGTATGAGGAGATAGAGACTTGGGGAGAAGATTCAGCTGTAAGGGCGCTACCCTTGTGAACACCTTGCCGGTCCCTTCTGCCATCTCAGGGCGTTGTAGTGAGTAGGTCATGATCAGATGCTGGTGGCGTCATCTTGGATTTCCAGCTTCAAAGCTGAGAAATCAGCCTTTGTTATTTAAAAATTAACCAGTGTAAAGCATTTTGTTACAGCAGCCCAAACAGACTAAGATAATCATATAAATATTTCTTTTGAAATAATTACACAAATGTATTTCTTTCAGTGCTATTTACATTTGAAACAAAAATTTACAATTCTGTGCAATTATAGACATTAAAAAATTAGTTTCAGACAGAAAAGTGTTATGTATAAATGCCTTATCTTAAAATAAAATAGAACAGTAAAATAACTTGAAATGAATTCATTGTAATATATCTTTAGTAGCATTTCATACATTTTTGTATGTATTTTTATCACTTTTTAGGGAATACATATTTTCTTTGATGCAGCCAGTACTTTACCATTTCCATGGAATTATTTCCATTATGTTTTATGTTATGTTATGAGAGAGTGTGCCTTATAAAATTTTCACTTTTAAAATTTTGTAAATGATTTTCAGTCAACTTCATAATTAATTTTTATAACTACTTCAGTATTTATGAAACAAATGTGTTGTTCATATTTATAGGAGTGAAATTTTTATTTGAATTTAAATATTTCAAATTTTGAATTTTGGATGCATATTACTGATCGTGGTTATCTTCTAGGTTCTTACATTTTTTAATGCTTATTTTGTTTACTCCTGTGTCTGTCAGCTTCTGAAAATGGCACATCAGAATGTTCAGTGAGAGGCAGCAGCACGGAGAGACTGAGCTGAGCGGAGCCCTCAGTTGGCAGAGAGAAGGCAGGGAGGCTAGAGGTCGCAAGCGTCTTCACAAGCCTGGGGAAGAAACAGACACACAAGAGTGAAGACAGTGCCAGGGGCGATATTGACCTTGATGCCTTGGCTGCAGAAATAGAAGGAGGTGGCGCTGCTGACAAACAGGAACCTCAAAGACAGAGGGGAAAAAGAAAAAGGGGAAAAAGAAGCAGGACTGTGGATGAAGATGGTGTTCTGAATGAACTGGAAGAATTGTCTGCAGCAGCTCAAGGCATCAAAGCAGACAGAGAAACTGTTGTGGGGAGGCCCACAGAGAGCAAAGAAGATTCTACTTCAAAACAAGATAAAAAAAAGAAAAGACAGAAGGGCAAAAAAAAAAAAAAAGTTTTGGTGATAATGATAGTGAAGGATCAGACGATAAAGATTCAAAGTCAAAGAACATTGCAAAATCCAAAGTGGAAATACATTCTGGGAGTGATGGTGACAATTTTAATAAACTGTGTGAAAAAGCTAAAGGGAAAGTCTAATAAGAAGCAGAACAGCTCAGAGGAGGATAAGGAGTGCAGTAAAAGAACCAAGGAGTTTTCCAGAGTGAACTCTGCAGGGAAAATGGTGATGAGACTTGTGGTGATTGTTTTGAATCTGAAGAAGGACAGAAAAAAAATAAGCCAGGGCCTAATGATGGTGGGAATGAAGGTAATGACTCTTCCTTTAAAATTAAGACAGTGGCCCAAAGGAAGGCAGAGAAGAAACAGGGTGAGAGGAAGAGGCGAGATGCAGAGAAAGCAAAACTGTGGAAATTGAAAGAAAAAGAATTAGGAACAAGTAAAAAGGATCAAGGTAGACAAAAAGAGCATGAAAAGAAACTGGAAGGGGAAGTGGTCAGATCCAAAGTGAGTGCTGATGCAGGGACTGTCCAGTGTCTGCAGAGAAAGACAACGAAGAAGATGACAATGAAGAAAGAGGTAAAAAGAAGAGAGAAGAAAAAAAAGCAGAAAAGGAAGACAAAGAGAAAGAAAAGAGAAAAGGACCTAGCAAAGCTACTGCTAAAGCTAGGCAAGAAGCTCTGGCTAAGCTTGAAGAAGAGGAGGAAGACAGAAGAGAGAAGACGAAGAATGCAAAACATGACCTGAAGACTTGGAAGCCAAGTGTAAAGGAGAGAAATGATTGGAACAAGAAAAAAGAGAAAAGAAAAAAACAAGAAGAAAAAGAAAGAAAACACTTGAGAAAAAAAGAAGGGAAACTTTTAATTAAATCCCAGAGAGAAGCTAGAGCCAGAACTGAAGCCACCTTTAAACTTCTACGAGCTCAGGGTGTTGAAGTACCATCAATATATTCTTTGTCAAAGAAAAGGCCAATTTATGAAGATAAAAAGAAGAAAAAAATGTCATAGCAGCTAGAGAACAAAAAAGTTTCTGAAGCCGTGGAGTTAAGCCCCACTGCAGACATTGTGGAACACGGTGTACCGGAGAAAGAAAATACACCCCCTCTGGTTGACCCAGAAGAAGAAGAAAGTGAGGATGGTGGATTGGATGATTGGGAAGCCCTGGGCAGGGATAAGGATGGGGGGAAAAGAAGGCAGCACAGTTCATATAGAAGTAAAAGAAAACCCTGAAGAAGAGGAGGAAGAGGAAGAGGAAGAGGAGGAGAGAGAGGAAAAGGAGAAAGAGGAAGGAGAGAGCGAAGCCAGTGAAGGGGATGAAGATGATGAGAAGATGTTGGATGAGAAAGATTCAGGGAAAACAGATACAGAACAAGGCAAAGAAATAAGCTCAGACTCTTGAGTATAACTCTGATGATGATTGAAGGAAAGAAGAGTAGGCTTATGACAAAGCAAAATGGAGAATCGAGGAACAGCGACTTGAACATAGTAAACCTGTAAATACAGAAAAGTTACTTTGTGTATTAGGTTGTGTGGACACAGGGAAGACAAAAATTCTAGATAAGCTTCATCGCACACATGTCCAAGATGGCAAAGCCAGTGGTATCACTCAGCAAATCAGGGCCACAAATGTTCTTCTTGAAGCTATTAATGAGCGGACTAAGATGATCAAACATTTTGATAGAGAGCATGTATGAATCCAGGAATGCTGATTATTGATACTCCTGGACATGAGTCTTTCAGTAACCTTAGAAACAGAGGAAGCTCTCTTTGTGATATTGCCATTTCAGTTGTTGATATTATGCATGGTTTAGAGCCCCGGACAATTGAATCTATCAACCTTCTCAAATCTAAAAAATGTCCCTTCATTGTTGCCTTCAATAAGATTCATAGGTTATATGATTGCAAAGAGTCCTGGCTGATATAGCAGCTAGTTTAAAGAAGCAGAAAAAGAATACAAAAGATGAATTTGAGGAGTGAACAAAGGCCATTGTTGTAGCATTTGTGCAGCAGGGTTTGAATGCTGTTTTGTTTTATGAGAACAAATCTCCCCACACTTTCGTGTCCTTGGTCCCTACTTCTGCACATACTGGCCATGGCATAGGAAGCTTAATCTGCCGGCTTGTTGAGTTAACTCAGACAGTGTTGAGCAGGAGAATTTCACACTGTGAAGAGGTGTGGGCACAAGTGATGGAGGTTAAAACTCTCCCAGGAATGGGCACCACTATAGATGTCATATCGATCAGTGGTCATCTGAAGGAAGGGGACACAATCATCATTCCTGGAATAGAAGAGCCCATTGTCACTCAGATCTGCGGCCTGCTGTTACCCCCTCCTAGGAAGGAATTGTGAGTGAAGAACCAGTATGAAAAGTATAAAGAAGTAGAAGCAGTGCAGGGACTAAAGCTTCTTGGAAAAGATCTGGAGAAAATATTGGCTGGTTTACCCCTCCTGGTGGCTTATAATGATGAAATTCCTGTTCTCAAAGATGAATTAATCCATGGGTTAAAGTGGACTGTAAATGTTATCAAACTGGAAGAAAAGGACATCTATGTCCAGGCTTCTACACCCAGCTCTCTGGAAGCTTTACTTAAATATTTGAAAACTTCAGAAGTGCCCTACACAGGAATCAACATTGGCCCTGTGCATAAGAAAGATGTTATAAAGGCTTCCGTGATGTAACAGGACCCTCAATATGCAGTCATCTTGGCCTTCGATGTGAGAGTTGAACAGGATGCACAAGAAATGGCAGATAGTTTAGGAGTTAGAATTATTAGTGCTGAAATTATTAATCACTTATTTGATGCTTTAACAAAATACAGACAAGACTATAAGAAACAGAAACAAGAGTTTAAGTACATAGCAGCATTTCCCTGCAAGATGAAAATCCTTCCTCAGCATGTTTTCAGTTCTCGAGATCCAGTAGTCATAGGGGTGACTGTGGAGGCAGGCCAGGTGAAATAAGAGACACCCATGTGTGTCGCCAGAAAGGACTTCATTGACATCGGAATAGTAACAAGTATTGAAGTAAACCACAAACCAGTAGATGCTGAAAAAAGACAAAAGGACAAGAAGTCTGTGTCAAAATAGAACCAATCCCTGGTGAGTCTCCCAAGATGTTTGGGAGACATTTTGAAGGTACAGACATTCTAGTCAGTAAGATCAGTCAGCAGTGCATCGACGCCCTCAAAGACTGGTTCTGAGATGAAATGCAGAAGAGTGACTGGCAGCTTATTGTGGAGCTGGGGAAAGTGTTTGAGATCATTTAAATGTTCTACACGGGGCAGGAATTGAAGAAATGCATATGCTGTAATACCACCACCAAGAGAAGACAGAAAAATGGATGGAACAGGCATTTCTGGACATGGATGAATTGAAGTGTATAAAATGTTTTCCATGAGAAGCCAAGAAGCTTACCCTGGCATGACAGTGGTCAATTACCTGTCCCCGGTCCCAGCTGCCTGTCCACCCACCCTCTGTCCCCTCCTCCCCGCCAGCCTGGCTGCTGTTTTAAAGTTTGCTGTTACCCAAATTTGAATTTTTATTATAGAGCTAAAGCTCTTTCAATTGTATACTGATTAAATCAGTCCTGCAGTATTTGAGTAAAATAAATATTCCATATATATTCATTTTTGAAAATCAAAGTCTCCTCTTAGTTGAATGAGATTTTTGGCTTATATTTAGACACGGGCATTTTGGGAAGAAAGAAAATTTCACTACTTTTCATCTCTTTATTCTGTTAAATTGTTGTTTTTAATCTGCATTTCATCCTCCTTTTTTTGTGGTACTAGGCATTGAACTCTGGACCTTGTGCTTGCCAGGCAGGCACCTATGCCACTGAGCTATCTTCCTGGCTTTATGTGCATTTTATATATGCCATGATAACTGTATTTTTGTGATTTGGGTATTATCCCTTTATCTTAACTCTTTTCTTGTGTCTTTAAGATTAAGGTTTCTTGTACTTTTATAGTAGAGGAATTCAGCCCATCTGCATTTAGGGTCATAGATACTTTTCTGTATAATTTTGTATTTTCTACGTGTTTCATTTTATTACTGTTTTTCTTTTTCCTTTAATCAAAAATTTAATTTGTACCATTAGTAAGTTATTATTAATAAGTGACAGTAATTACTATTAAAGTTATTGTTAACTAGTAAGTATTTTTTCTCTTGATAACTTATAAGTATTCCTCTGTTTTTTAATTCTGTGATTATTTTAGTTCTAAGACATAAATTATGTCTCAGGTCTGACTTGCTCGCACCATCTTGTTTTTATCCATCCTTTGTTACCAACAACAAAATGGAAGGGAATAGTCAGAATAGTTGGAACTGCTTTATTCCTTTATCCTCAATCTTCCTCTTATTTTTCATTTCCATATCTTGCTGACATAGTTTTAAGCATTTAGTTCAAAACATTCAGTTTAGGCTATTACTTGGCTTAGCTTTCCTCTGTCCTAGAATTTCTCATTTAAAACTTTTCAATAAACCCCTACTCCTACTACTCCTGTTTCCATACATGCCTACACAAGTACACGAAAACATACACTTAGGTGATATTAAAACCATTTAACAGTCAATGTGGAATAGGCCCCCACCTGTTAGGATCCAGCTGTGATTGTGCGTGTTTCCTGGCATTGCTTACTGGCGTCGCTTACTAATGCTTCATTCCTCTTAATCTTCCTGTTTGAACAGTTACTTGGCTTCTGGATTCTTGCAAGTGTGTCTCTCAGTACAGCATGTAGGTGACACAGCCTCAGAAGCCTTGCATATCTGCAAATACATGCCTACTCAGTGTTCCTGCTGCTGAATTAGTCTAGCTTGCTCTTAGTCTAGCTTGCTGTATTTCAGTAAAAACAGATCACTAGTTTGGTTCTGGTTTTCTCACCTTTTATTTAAAAAAAAGTATTTTCTTCTTTTCTGATGGTTGCAAAGAAAAAAAGTGATGCTTACAAAGGGGAGAAATTAGAATTTGGAACTTAAAAGATCAGGAACCGCTTAGGTCCCTAGTTTTCTCTTTAATCAGTCCTGTTTGTAAAAGGAAAGTCTGTCTTCATGTTGAAAAACTCACCTTTCTTTTTTTGAAACTCACCTTTCTTTAGGGAAAAAAACTCCTGATTATTTGACTACTTTTATGATTTCATCTCTTCCTTTTTCTAGGACACCTATCACTGGTAACTTAGGTCAGCTGGGTCTGTCCTCAAGCACCTTATGTCTTTTCCCTTTGAAGTTTTCGTTATTCTGCATTTATACCTCTGTTGTGAGACATTTCTCACATGAGCTAAGTCTATTTTCAGAAGTCACTATCTTCTTTCAGCTTTTGTATTAAAGGTGTCAGGGATAATGCTATGCTGTTTAAACCTAGACAGCGGAGTTTAAAAAATTATCTAATTTCATCCTGGAAAGCTTTCTATTGCTGCTGGAGGATTTTTCCTAAGTCTTCCAATGTCCCATTGCAGCGGAGTCCCTGCTTGTCTTGCTTTGTCTCCTTGCCATCTTCTTTGCTGGAAGCTCTCCAGCAAATTACTGGTGATGTCTGGACCATTCTAGTCTAAAGGGTTAACTAATGGTCACCCTGGTGCAGACTTTTTTTATTGTTATTTTATTGAAGTACAAATATCAATGAGACAGTTTTAAGACACCTTAACAAGACAGATTTGATAAATTAATACACTGCAAACTGTTTTCATAATGTTTTGGTATCATAGAAAGTGCACACATGATATTATACTTACAGACATTATTATAGCAGATGTCTCTTATCAGTAAATTAAGAGAATGTAGCCATTTATGTATCTTATATTTTATACCTGAATTATATCAAAGATTCAATAATTAATACCTTCTACCTTGTTATTTTCCTAGTGGTTGTCCATAGTACTAGAAGCCAACATAATATCCAGTCCAACCACCATTAGTGCAAATCTTGCCTCTCATAGAATTATGTAGAAGCACAGCATTATCTGTTCCAACTGTACTGTCCATACACACACATCATGATTCTTCCTTTCTATACCCATTCCTTTGTCTACACCTGTCAAAGATGGGCACTCCATTGTCATTCAGCCAATTTAGGTGCCTGCACTTGACGACACAATCCAACACAGTCCAGCGTTCCACAAGAATAGTGAGTTATCTGAAGAAGTTGTCCACCATAGCCATTTACAGCTCAACTTATTATTATGGCCTCATGTTGTATACCTCATTTTTATACTTTTCTGCTGGATGGTTAAGACCTAGATAGAGCAAGACCTATACACCAAAACGTGTAGTTTTTGTTTCTGATGAGGTCAGTGAAGACCCCTCAGGGTTTATCTTGTAATCCTGTACCTTATTCTGTAGATCCTTTGTCTGTGTCATCCATGTGGATGAGTCACAGCCAATGCTTGACCAGTCTGCTCTCTGTGAGAGCCTGAGAGAAAGTTCCCTTAGTTGGATTCCTTGGCTCTCTAGTGTATGAACAGATCTGTTGCACTCTTGCATTTGGCTCTCTGGGTGAATATTATAAAATAATCTTATAAATTTGTGTCATGTAGTAAATCTACTCCCTTGTAAACCTTGGTCACAAGGGGCAGTGATGGCCACTGCTCTTCCAAGCAGGGAGTGAGCTTCTGCCTAGGTCCAAAGACAGCCTTTCTCCCCCAAAGGGGCTGATGGTAGCCATCTTATTTTTTGCTCTTTTGTAGGTCCTCTGAGGCCCAGACAGTTTGGCTGGCCCTCCCAGGACCACATGCAAGTGGGTTTCTTTAGGTGTAGAAGTTGTCTGGGCTCTGTGAGATACTGGTCTCCAAAGTGCTGTCCAAGTCTACCCATTTCACTGCCCTGTCTGTTGTCTGGGAAATGAGGAGAGAAGGAGTCAGAACCCGCATCAAGGGGCTGCTTCCTTAGAACCTCTTTGTCAGCACATATTATGTTTAGGGTTTACAAAACTCCTTTAAATTTCTAGCATTTCTAAGAAAAAGGGAAGGAGAGAGAAATGAATGAAAGGAAAGTGCTGATTGAATAGAGAAGACCAAGTATGTGCAGATATGCTCTGCGACTGTGACCATGTTGTATTAATGTGGTGCGTGTGTGTGTGCATGTGTAGTGCTTTGTCTACATCATGCAGAGTCTGATGTGACCTTGACTCATGCCAGCCTTCTATAGCAGAGGGCATTTCTCCCTGACTGGCTCGTTCTTTGCCAGGTTCCAGAGCTGCAGTTTTCTGAGGCAGGCAGGTAGCCCACATCCAGCAACCTGAGGCTTCGGCCAGTCCTGCGTTGCATAGCCTGATTTCTGCTGTGATCCTACATGACCTGTCCTCCTTCAGCCCCTGTAGGCTGTGGGCCTGTGCTCCTCTACCTGCTTCCTTCTTGTAGCATTTGCGAATCCTTACAGGATGCCAGTGTATCCAGCTGGGCTGTTTGTGTGATGTTCTTCTACATCAGGTGCTGGGGACTGGGGTCAGCAGGGCAGGCAGCTATACAGGAGCGGGGCATAGGAAGAAGGAATCCAGGACAACTGGTGCCTCTGAGGACTGGCCAGAACTAGGGGATGGGTTGGGGTCCACACTGATCTCTCATTTGTTTTGCCACTCCAGCTTAGATGATGTCTTCTATAGTGGAATAGAACAGGCAGCTGTCCCTAGGACAAGGAGGCAGGAGCAGAGATTGAGGAGGCAGGAGTTGCAGGGCTGGGTCTCCATTGTTTTTTTCATCTAGTGTTGGTTGGAGACCACAAAAATATGCAGGTAGACAGCTGATAAATATTCTGATTTTATGGAACAATAAAAAAGAGAGACAGTGTACATGGTCTAACTTTTATAAGTGTTTCTTAATTAGTCAGGAAGAGTCTCTCAAAAATGTTTCTATAGTTCTGCACTGGGTGTTTACCAGGAAAATTCTTATTTAGTTGTTATTTGTAAAGACTGATAGGGGGCTGAAGAGATAGCTTGGTGGTCTAAGTGCCTGTCTGGAAAGCATAAGGATCTGGCCTCGAGCCCCAGAACCCTAGGCACACTGTGCCAGGTCCAGAACAAAGTGTGGTGGGGCATGCCTGTATCCCAGCACTGGTGAGGCTGACACAGGAGGATCACTACGAGCTTTGTAGCGAGACTCTGTACCAAATAAATAAATCAATCAAAAACACAAAGACTGATAGTTTATAAAAGGTTTGAAGACAGAAGTTTATAGAAAGCTTCATGTGTGTTTCTGCATGCTAACTTTTTACAGTTCTCATTCTGCTCAATAACTTTGAGGAGGGGGATTAATGAAGTTCTCAGGGTACATTTGGAAGCCTCTGGAAAGAGGGGCTTGGACTTTTATCTGTAAGGATAATCTTCTGCAAGTACAGCCCAAACACTCAGAATCTTGTCGGGACTTCAGTGAGAGCAGCATCCCTTTTGACTTAATGTAAGACCCAGCCAAATACTCATTCCCTAATGCCTACTCCAGAAAAATATGCACACAAGCCTTTCATAGGTAGATGGAGGTGGACAAAGAGGACAAAGACACTGATGCTTTAGTCCCCGCCAGGGAGTTCCTGGATGCTCCCCAAGCCGGCCGGCCATGTGAGCTGGTGTTTTACAGGAGCCTCCTGAGAAGCCCTGTGTCAGCCCTCCTCCAAGAGCAAGCAGGTCAGATGTGCGAAGCTGTGCAATGTCCAGACCCAGAGTTCAGTTTTCCACATCCACCACAACTATCTTGGGGTCTTCAGGCTCTGACTGTCTATAATTACATAGTTTCCAAACTGCTGTCAAGGTTTAGGTCTAAAATGTCTCAAAAAGTCTGTGGTTCTTGTTACAGCAATTCTAGGTTTACCAGAGGTGAAGAAACTAAGCAACACTCGAAGGAGTGGAGGAACCCAAGCTGTATTATACTTTCAGGCTCAGAGGAGCTGTGTGCTCCAAAGCCTGAGCTCTGAGACAGTATAAGCAGTTACCTTTGTACGGTGTGTCAGTCATAGTGGAGGACTTTGTTGAATGGATGGAACTTTACAAATATGGGCACAAACTGGAGACAGAAACAGGCTGGGTATAGCTTGTGCCTCTGGTCTGAGCTTGTTTATAGAAGCAAAAGGAACACAGCAGACTATTGACTTAGTTGGATTTTGCAACTTTTTTTGCATTACTTTTGTTGAGAAAGAAGTAGCAGTGAGACAGTTTCAAAACAGGTTAGTAGGATAGTTACGATAATTAATACATTGCGTATTGTTGTCTTCGTAGTAGTTATTCATAGTAGAAGATACAGCTATGATATCTAGTCTAAATAGTATTAGTTCAAAACTTTCTTCTCATTGAACTAAGAGAAAGTAGCTGTATATCTATGCTAGCCATTTGTATATATATATATACTACAAAATGATTTTTCACTCGCATCCTCCTTTTTTGTTTAGTTTTGTCAGAGATTGGTATTCCATTGCCATTTAAATATTGTAGATCCATGAGTTCAGCAAAATAATCCAATATAGTCCAGTAGTCCATAATAGTAGTGGGTTTTCCATAGGACTGGCAATATCAGAAGTTGTTGACTTGAGCCTTTTACAGGTCAGCATATTAATATGGCTTTACTTTTTATACCTCATTTTATACTTTTTGGCTGGATGGTTAAGACCGAAATAAAGCAAGACCTATATAACAAGAAATATAATTTTTGTATCTGACAAGGTCAGTCAAATCCCCTAAGGATTTACCCTGAAACCCTGTACAGCAGTTTGTAGATCTTTTGTCAGTGTTAGCCATGTGGATGAGTCACGGCCTTTACTTGACCAATTTGCTCTTTGTAAAAGAATTTTGAAACATTTTTAACATAAAAGTTCTTCTGTGTTCAGAAGAACTTCTGGGAGAAAGTGACTGGATCACGGGGCTCTAACTTTATCCTAGTTGGATGCAGCAGGTCACCAAGAGCATGGCTTTGAAGGGCGCATTGTGTCCTCAGCTCCGCCCTCTGGAACTCTCTTATCTCTGTTGCTTGCTGCCATGAGGTAGGCAGTTTCTCTGTGCTAAGCCCTTCCGTCATGATGTTTCTGCTCACCAAAGGCCCTATATAATTACCATGGACAGGGATCTTTCAAATCAGGAGCCAAAATAAACCTTTCCTCCTCCAAATTGTTCTGTTCTGATATTTAGTCACAGAAGTGAAAAGCTGATGGACCACAGCAAAACATCCTTGGAAAGAGGCTGTGACCATGCACATGGCTTTTATGTGCCCCAGTTCAGAAGCATTTGTGTAAAAGGAGAAGAGGAAAGGGGCTCTCTGTGAGGTAGTGGTCTTTTGTCAGTTTATTAAATTCAGATTTATTGCTGACTCTCTGGACCAAAACATAGCTGTTAGTAGTCCATAACGTGGGGCAGAAATACGAGTTCTCGGTGAATCAGGGAAAAAATAGAGAAGAGACCTTAATGACCTGTCACTTGAAATAAATCTTAGTGGTCATATAAACTGTGATGACAGGAATTTATATTGTTCCTCAACACTTGAATGACTAATGTGGTCAGAGTGGGAAGCCACAGAAATTATTTCTCTTAACAAGCCAGCACCTGTTTGCAGGCTCCTGGAGCTGTTTGATGAAGTCACGGAGTGTCACCCTGACGTCCCACTGTAGGCCCTGGGTGGGCAGCAACCCTATCCTGCCTTGAGACACAGGTGGCACTACAACCTTCTTCCGAGACTCTTCATTAGGCGGCTCTCAAGGTTTCTTTTTAGAAAGATTCTGAGTTGATAAGAAAGTAACCCTGAGAGGCCAGAAACTTAGACAAGGCAGGGAAGGACAAGGGGAGCTGCACAGGGGCTCCTACACTGCTCAAGAGACTCAAGATTCTGCAGCATCAGAATCAGTAGGCTGGTGTTTGGGGAAAACTAAGAGAATAGTACAAGACCTTGTCTTTCAGATGAGAAGATTGAAGTTCATAGCTGGAAAATAAGGGCCTCAGTGTCACAGGATGGGGTAAGTGCAGGGGTGGAGTGCAAGCCCAGGTTTCCAATCCTTTTTTGATTTCAGCCCTTCCTTATTTGAGACTAAGTGAACCTAAGCCTGCAGACCGTTGTGATCAGATGGGTGTTTTCTGCTGAGTGGTGGGAATGCATGACCTCACCCACACAATGCTCCCGTGGAAAAGTATTATCGACCCCAAAATCTTTGCTGGTGTAGTGTTAGCCCTGACATGGTATTTCACATATGGGAATCATGTTAAGTAAGGAGATTTAGTGGCTCTTGCCACAAAATTAAGCCAACAAAAATTTGATAATGATATGAACCGATGAATACATCAGCTTGTCTCACGTTCTTCACATGGGATCCTCACGCTCACACTGGAGAGGTGCACACAACGGTTATTTTAATTGGTACCATACAGAAGAAGCTGAGGCTCATAACGCAAGAGCCTTATCAAGAATCAACATATCTTTCTGTGGAATCGCAGATCTCTGGATTGTAAGGAAGTGTGACTGTTGGGGTAAGTTAACGGAGTAAGTCAACCCTCTGCTAGGTGCTACTAACAGTGTGGACAGCTTCTGGGTCAGAGCCTGTGCCCTGAGATCCTATGGAAAGAGGAGGGTGTCAAACTCCCCTGGTGTTTTCTAGAATGGCCTTTGTTGTCTTTGTCTCCTAAAGTCCACGGATCCAGTTCCTAGAGATTTGGCTAAAAGCAAAGCCAGTTGTCCACTCTCAAATAAGCACTTAAAATGCAATTTCTTTTTAAGAGTTTCTGAATCTGACTTTGGTGTCCTACTTTCTGTCATAAAATCTGCTTTAACTATTTTGAAAACTACACATCTGAAAGAGTACATGTGGCTAAATTTTATGCTTCTATTCATTTATCAAATTTATAGTATTGCATGAAGAGGGATTTTTATCTATGTAGATGTCTTTTCTATTAAGAGATATAAAACTATTATTTACTCAAAGTGCTATGTATCTAACAATAAACACTTACATTAAAATTTGAATTCCAGTCAGTTACACATGGGCATGCTTGATCCTGAGTACTTGTAGATGACATATATCAACATTGGGCAAGTTTTTAAATCTTGTGGTTCATATTCAGCTATTAACTTATGAACTGAAATTTGTAGGCTATATCCCAGGTAACCCAGAATGAAATGCTGCAGATTTGACGTACTGTAACCATACAATGGATGTAGGGGTTCCCCAAGTAATGTACTGAGAACCCAGGGGGTCACTGTGAGAGCCGATAGGGCAGAGACCTTCACACTCTGGAGAATACTAGACAGGTGTGAAGGTTGAGGGCCTGCCACTTGAGCCCAGCAAGGGCCTGGAGAGTTTTCATAGTGATGACTTTAGCATCCATCTGTTCACCCTTCCATGTGATACACATGTGTGGAGTGCTTACTGGGAACCCCGCTCTAGGATTTACTCTGGGGATGCCACTGTGAGTACAGTCGTGGCCCTTGGCTTCCTGGAGCATTTTCTGTTAGCGAGGGGCGTATGCTTTAAGGAATAACTACACTTCTGTATCATTCTTTGTTTTGTTCTAAAGTGGAATCCATATTATTTGGAGTAGCAATAAGCCCAACCAAACAACTGTATTTTCTAGCCTCCCCTATGGCTGAGGGTAGCCATGTGACCCTTTCTGGCCAACATGTAGAAACCTGGGAGATGTTTCAGTGAAGTTTTTACTTTCTAGTATAGTAACTTGTGAGCTAAAATTTCACGCTACCTCTTCCATCTTGTTACTTCCTTTTCTTTCTTTCTTTCTTTTTTTCTTTTCTTTTCCCCTAGAATACAAACAGGAGATTAGAGATGAACAGCCATATGGCTGTTATGAAGAGGCCATGCAATACTGTCCCACATGAGAAAATAAGCACTTATGGTCTGGTTAAACCCACAGTGACTGCCCCTCTCTCTCACAGGCATCCACATGCATTCGTACTGAAGCATACACATATAGGTATATTGGATATGAGGTTATGAGGTCAGAATTCTCTCCCAGGGTTTTAGAAGCTGGAAAAGGTGAGCCTGAAGTGTCAACCAGCAAGCCTTCAAAATCATATCTGCAAGAGCTGGCCAAGTAAGTGTGATCTAAGCACGTATGTTTCAAGAGCTCCTAGATGGAGCCAGTGTGTGTGAGTAGATTGGGAGCATTCTGTCATCTACAATCCGAGGGCACTGTGAGATGGAGTCAATGTGTCATTCTGTCTACTTATGTCATCTCCTGTCACTTATCAAATGGAATTGTCAGAATGTGGGTGGAATCTCCTCTGTAAGGGACACAGGTCATTCGCCTTTCTTTTCGTCTTATAAAGTTGTGAATTAGAGGCAGAAAGGCAGGAAACACATGTAACAAAAGCTAAAGGAAAAGGTGGATTTTGAGTGGGTCCCTGCAAGCTGGCACAGAAGGCAATGGATAGATTTGTGAGTGCAAGGGGCTGCTGGGTGGAGGGCCCAGGACTCCAAAGCCTTGGAGTTCTCTAGGCTGAGAACCAGGCTAGAGAAGAACAAGCCAGAGCTCAGGGACTTTCATAGTTACCAAAGAATAGACTGAAAATTGACCCACTGCTCAGGGAAATGGGGTAAAGGCAGAGGTGTGTGTGTGTGTGTGTGTGTGTGTGTGTGTGTGTGTGTGTGTTACCCTTGAGGAAGGTGCAGAGGGCCAGGGAGGCATCCCATAAACTTTTCACCTCTAACAGTGAACTAAGTTGAATGATGGAGCCTAGGGTTGAATTTTCATCCATTCAAGGGTGGGGGCCCTGAGTTAGAACTTAGCCTGCAGTGCAGGCCTGGGGGAAATTCAATTCAGGCTGGGCTCCGTTCCTTTCAGGAGCAGCCTATCCATGGCCCCACATTCCCGCCCTGCCCTGGGAGGAGCTTTCTACTGCTCCGGGGTAATGAGACAATTAAATCCTTGCATTTTTCCTGCAGGAAGGAATCTGGGCCCCCGTGGCATCTGTCCCCTCCTGTTCCTCCAGCTGGCCTCATTGCCACATGCACCCCCTCCCCGGAACCAAGCCTCTCTGTTGGCTGCTCCAGCCCACGGGTGGGTGCGCACAGAGGGCGCAGGCGAGGCTGGAGCAGGGACGAAGCCAGAGACTGGCAGGGGCGGCGTGATTGACGACAGTGCTCCGTGCCCCTGAACTGAACGTCAAAGTTCTCCTGCGGGGTTGGCAGCCCAGTCTAGAAAGCTGCTTCATAGCGGAGGCAGCATATGGCCTGCTGACAGAGCAGCTGCTGGGGAGGAAGATGCTGAAAGTAGGCCCCGAGGGATAAACACGAGGAGCGTGCGTCGCCACGCCACGCGCACCAGTGCTCTGGGTAGCTGCAGCTTCCCTATTTCTGCAGCACAGGAAGTGTTTTTGGACTGCATTGCTGGAGCTTCTCGTACAGATGTTGTTAGAACCATGATCATGGTCAACCTGAGAGTACCAACTGGCGTTTGCTCAGCACTATGTGCTTACCATGTTCCAGCCAGCTCTGGGAGCTACTTAACGTGCGTTCTTTCACCTACTGTATTCCTGCAAAC
Source organism: Ctenomys sociabilis (assembly GCA_004027165.1). NCBI lineage: Eukaryota > Metazoa > Chordata > Mammalia > Rodentia > Ctenomyidae > Ctenomys > Ctenomys sociabilis. The sequence goes on from PVKA01011497.1 coordinate 50,617, forward strand.
AGCTCTCAGAGGAAGAATTTTCTCGTTTCCATTTTGTAGATGAAAAAATGAAGCTCAGGAGAGCTAAAGGATTTCACAAAACTGGCAAGAGGTCCAGGTCTACATCATCCTTGCAGTTTCTGCTTGCAAGCATTTTGAATGTCAGAGTGGCCTACAGGAGGTTGGGGGTGCTGAGATGCAGGTGGCATCATTTACAAAGCAACAAGGCATTCATTCTCTTTCGTGACCTCCAGAGACTGGGGCAGGTCCCCTCTGTAGCTCAGGAGTGGGGTGTAATGTAAGTGAATGTCATGGCAAATACATGAAAAATTGCTCAGCCCCAAGGGAGCTGCACTTAGATCCATCTGGGTGAATGCAAGGCTTCCTGGAGGGTTTGCCCAAGACCTTATTATAAACTTGGTAGAGAGGAGAGACTTGATCTGGTTCTGACCATGGAGATTCTGTCCTGGCCCTGTCTGCCCTGGGGTGGATCAAGTTAAGTGGGGAGAAGTGGTTTGAATTGGTGGTGGGTGGGTAGAGGGGAAAGGACATAAAGTCTCAAGTGTGATTTATTTTAGAAGCTGTTGCTGGAATCCTAATAATCTTCTGGGCTAAAGAACATTGAGAATATTGTTTCAAAAATGTCTAGATTGGGTAAAAAGCACCCCTCTCCCACGGGCTTGTCAGTAACCTGACCCCAGAAGCCCAGAACTCTGTGGGTCAGTCCCTCTCCCTCTGTCAAATGCCATTTTCCCTGCTGGAGCTGTCACCTCAGTTGGAAATCTGGACCTTCCAGACATGGAGACAGAAATCAAGAGCCCATTCATCACATTGAAAGCTGATACTTGATGGCGATTCAATCCCATCTTGATGTTGGATACTCAGAGAAAAATAGAGTGGACTAATTTTCTCAGGCACCAGGGAAAAAAGTTCCCAAGTATCAAAGACAATACCATAAACCAAAGGAACGGCATCATTAGATAGTTCTACTCCAGGAAGTGGCAAATCGGGCCCTTTAGCCTTGCTTCCAGAGCATGGCACTAGATGATTTCTCAAATGCATGTTGCACAGGACTACTGCCAGCATGAATTTGTGATGCTAGTTGGGACAGGGAAGAATAAATACACAACCTCAGCTTCCTTTTCAGAGATGATGCCCTGAGAGCCTAGAGGAGGGCAAGTTCCTGCGAGAGTTCTATTGGGTGGAGCAGTGGGGAGGAAGTAAGCCAGAGCAGCACAGTCAGGCTACGATGCTAATGTGCTATGGCATTGCGTTCAGGATCCCACGGTGGCCATGGTGGCATGCCCTGAAGGGCAAGAGCAGAAGCCTGCCACATCTGGATTGCAAACTTCAGCCAAAGCTTGCTAGGACCAGAGGCACTCTTTTTCTAGTCTTTGTCTAAACTCTGAGGCACAAGGGTATGCTGAATGGAGTTTTTGCATGTAACAGAGGAATTAGATTCCCAGTCTCTTCTTGATTTAACATTTTCCTGCCTCTGATGTTCTTTGGGCTGTGGATATTAATGTATGCTGTGCCTTTTCCCTGGAATACACAGCCCACCAAACTTTTATTTATACTTAAAAGCACAGCTCAGGACTCACTCCTTGTATGATGGCTTCCGTGAGGCCCCCACGTAGTTGGTACTTGTTGCTTGGGATTCCCACTCTGCACATTCTTCTATGATCATATTCTGTTTTCTTTCTTGAAGAGTTTGTCCCCACATTAGGTAGAGAGGGAGACTCGCTTCTTAGTCCCTTCCAAAGGCCCCAGCTTCCAGTGCTTGACAGCTACTTCTTTTTCAGTGCCCACAGTGTAAACCTCAGGCAGGTTTTATTTTGCATTAAACATTTTGTACAAGCTGCAGGGAAACTTTGGGGACTAGCAGAGAACACCTGGGAAGACTCCAGAGATGCAGAGGTGCTGACTTTGCCCATCCTGAGTTGTGGCCCAAGCAAAAATGTACTCCTAGAAAGCTGTGTGCTCAGGCCAAAGCCAGGTTGCAGGATTGGGAAGGGTGAGTAGAGCCAGGTGCTCCAGCCCCAAAGATTCTACGGTGCCTATGGCACCAGGATTGGTCCCTCGTAAGTTCTGCCAAGCCCAGTTAGCGCTGCTGTTGCCCAAGAGGGACCAGAGCGATTCACATCAGGCCGTTCTGGCTTCTCCGTCTCTCCTCTCATCAGCCATGGATCTGCAGCAAAGTGTTCAGCTTTAGGTTCCTTCCCTTGTGATGATAAGTTGCTAACTTGATAGGCTGATGAGAAGGATTAGGTGAGGGATGGCGATATAGCTTAGTGTGGCACTGTGCCTGATGGGCAGGTGTGAGGTCATGATTCCTGGTACCAAAAAAAATGTAATAATAATAAAAAGGATTAAATGAGATGCTACTTGATTTATCTTCTTAACTAAATAAATATTTATTTAAAGTATTGTTTACACATTTTATTGCAGTGTAACTAACATAGTGCATGAATAACTAACATAACTACCATGAAGTGCGTGGATCTTAGCTGTTATCTCTGTGGCTTTTGATGCATGTTGACAGCTGGTAACTACCAGCCAGGTCAAGCTACAAAGTTAGATGAGGTCTGAAATCTGACCTAAGCTTGTATACTGTAAAGCACTGAAAAAAAAAAAAAAATACTGATTTTGAGTACTACCAGGAGGTGGAGCCTCTTTCCCATTAAATTTCTCTCTCATAGTGTGTAGGTCTCTTAAATTCATGAGCACCAGTTGCAACCTCCCTAGCAAATTATTGCTGGTACCAGCACCTCTATATTTCAGCTCTAGAGTAGCCACAGAGTCAGAGACCCACCTCCCACTGCTGATGGCCACCTTTCCAGCACCACCGTTCTGGGCCCTGTCATCCTTGCCTCTGCCCTAGACAGAAGAGGGTGAACCCACAACCTGCAGCCATAAAAACACTGCAGTCTTACAGCTCTGACTTGATACAGTTTGATTCAGAAGACTCGCCCCGTGTGCCAGGTTTGGGTAGAGAAGGGGCAAAGATGCTGTTCTTCCAAGGCTGGGCCCTCCAAGGGGTCCGTCCGACTGTGAGGTCCTGGGCACATCAGTGTGTAGCCCTGAGAGGAAGCTTATGAGTTAGAGGTTCCGACTGCCCCTTTCCCTCCTATGGAACTGCCCTCTGGAGGAGTGCCAGGCCCCTCTCCAGTGTTAAGCACTTCTCTGGGCCTTAGCCAGCCTCTGTACTTTACCCCATAGTTTTACCTCCCGCTGTCCACGGCCCCTCACACTGAGTGAATTCCTGAGAAATCCAGTTTCCTCCCTCCTAGACCCGAGTCTGTCCTGCTGCTTCCACTCCTTCTTTCTCTGGCACCACTAGCCCCGAGAGGCTCTGTCAAAGCCGCCACTGAAGGCCAGCGTGGCCCTCGCTGAGGTTCTGTCTCCTGGGCCTTCTCTCCTGCCACTTGTGTTGTTGCTACTGGAAACCTCGACCTGCTGACTCACCTCCCGGCTCTCTGCCAAAGCTGGAGTCTACTGCGCCACTTCCTGCCAAATCTTTTTTTAATTAGTACATGCTTGCAGTCCATAATGTTTACATTCTTTATGTGGGGTTGGGACATAGACATAGCACATCTTAATTCCTCTTTTTATCCTCTTTCCTTCTCTTCTTCCACCCTCCCTCCTTCTCTTGGTCCTTTTCCCATCTGAGAAAGATCTTCCTCTCTGATTCTTGTCATCTTTTAGTTTGCCTTTTTCTTTCATTTTGGTTTTCTCATCTAAAAAAATCCATGCCACATTTAAACTTGTGTGTTTTGTTTATTTCACTTGTATCTACTGTCCCACAAGGAAAGTTCATCTTTCTTTATGGCAGGAGAGTGGTACATTATGTGTAAGTACTGCATTTTCTTTATCTATTTACCTGTTATGGAATAGACATATGGGCTTTTTTCAAGGATTAGTTATTGTGAATTGTGCTTCTATGCACATGGCTATGCACATATCACTGTAATAAGATGTCTTTAGCTCTTTTGGGAAGATACCTAGAAGGGGCAAATCTGGGCCAAATGGAATTTCTAGTTTTGTTTTTTTGAGGAATCTCCATAGTGATTTTCATGGTGGTTGTACCAGTTTATATTTCTGCCACCAATGGAGAAAGGTCCTTTTCCCCCTATCCTGCAGACCCTTGAAGAAAAATGGTAGAACAGTCTCCTCTACCTCCAGAAGCAACTCTCCATCCCATTTCTTTGGTGGTACATTCTTTACCTCTTCTGCTAGTTGATGAAGACTATCCTTTACAGAACGTCTGTGAAGGACTTCTGGACACCATGTAACTTTCTTACCTTTTTATTTCCCTGTCTCCTGGTGCCTAGCACCAGACCTGGCCCCTGGGTTTAGTGAATGGACAGATGAATGTTTCACTAGTATCTAGACAGCATAAGTGAGGGCAGAGCCACTGAGCTTTTCATCATACTTTGAGACTTAGGCTTTTTTTAAAAGGCCAGGATATGCTAATTCAAGTGGGGTCTTTGAGAATCTTTCCCCATCCATTCCACCTCTATCCTGTCCCCTAATAAAAGCAGATGCTTGACACTATATGCATCTCAGTGTTGAAAAATATTGAATGTGAAGAAACTTTGTCATAATTACCTACCTGCTTGAAAGTAAAAACTATGTAATTTGCCTTTAAGTGATCTTAAATTAATATAAATAATGAAGTATGCTTAGAATACTCAAGTACTGGTACATCCCATTGAAAACAATTAAAATTAAGACAGATTTATTAGTATTGTGACTATTATTGATTAAAATGGTAATGACAAATAAGGGGAAATGTTAAGTACAACAGGGAATAGGTAATATTTCTTCAAAGTAATCATTTTGCTGTGACTTCCCAATTATTAGTATATTTAATGTGTTATTCAGTGCAATTAATTACCCACTTTGCTTCAGGAAGGCACTAGGAAAAATTTCTTTCTGCCTGGAGAGGTGGTTGGGTTGCTTCACAGAAGGACAGGGAAAAGCCAGTGCTTTCAGGCACAGTGATGGAGACCATGCTCTTTGTGGCTTCCCGTAGCTCCCGTAGACGCTGCCAAGACCCTTGGGGAAGAAGGGACATAGCCCTTCTCAGGCTCAGAGAGTTGCTTTCCTAACCATGAGAAGTGCTGGGGAGTGGGACTGGTGGGTAGAATTGGAAAATTTGGTTGGAGCCTTGGTTGTGTCACCTGGGTGTGTGGTCTTGGTGTAGCAACAAGTAGTTTCCCATGTGAGTAGTTCATTTCCTCCTTGTGAAAAGAGAACAATACAGCCTGCCTGTGAAGGCCTCTATGTGCAGGGGATCTGTCATGGTGCAGATGCTCAGGGCCATGGGGATTGCTTGTCACGGGACTCAGGTTTTCCCCACACTCAGTCTGACTGGAAGATTTGTTTCCGGTTCCTGCATCCAGCCTCTGGGGGTTGCTTTTGCCAGGCTATCATAGCCCTCTGTATCTTAATTCTGGGTGAATGTGGAGGGTTGCCCACCTGCCCAGGTTAGACTTTCCACAAGCCTCTTTTCTTCTCGCCTTGCTATGAAGAAAGCCAGATGTGAGATGATGAAATCATGATTCTTGGACATTTTTACAAAGTTCTTGCCTGTTTGTTTTCTTATTTGTCCCTACAGTCATTTATTAGGTCTCTCTCCCTCATCATACAAACAAGGAGCCTGGGGTCTGGATGGGACAAGAAACTGACCCAAGGTCACAGACCTCAGAAGCAGTGGCCTGGGGACTCGAATTCATCACCATCTTCCCTTGCACCCCGCATCACTGCCACGACTTTCTCCTCAGAGCCTCCAGCTCCCAACCCCTCCAATGCCAAGGGTTCACTGTATTGTCTCATAAAGCTAATTGCTTGTTTTTACATAAAGGCTTTATTTTATGAGCTCCAAATTGCCCAAATTAGATTTTATTAAGCTCACGTGTATGATTTCCCTTGTTTTTATTAAAATTAAGTTCATTCCTTCACTATTTTGCAAGGGAGTTTGAAATTAGGATCGCTTTGTATCCACGGAAACACGGAGAATCTTATATGAGATCAGACTTGTACACACAGAATAAGAAAAAAAAATGGCAGCTGGTAATTAGGTATGTAATTCATAGGCAAGTTCGCTGAGCACAGTGGCCCTGCTCCTCATCTTGCTTCTCCCTGTGGCAGGGAAGAGAGGCACGGTGGTGGGCGGGAGAGGTGGGTGTCAGTTCTAGTGACCCCACGCATTCTGTGGCTTTGAGACAGGCTTGTCTCTTACTCCAGCCTTAGCTCAGCCACCTGTACAATGGAGGATTAAGGAAGTTAGGCATGGCAGAAAGATTTATGCCATCTTTCAGTTCTGTTCCTTGTAGCAAATGGCTGTGGCTTTGCAAGAGGAAGGCTTTTACTGTCATGCCTGGACTCAGCGGAAAACTGCAGCTTGATTCACTGATTTATTCAGCAACTGCTAATCGGTCCAGTCCTACCAGGGACTCTGCTATGCACTGGGCCTGGGTGAGCAGATCATAAGAGGTTCTGTGCTGGACCAGTATCAACAGTAACAAATCCAGAAGCAGTAATTAACCAAGTTAAATTGAACAGTGGTGATAAATTAGAAGATAAATCAGAAAACAAGATGCCACTTGAGGCTTGGAGGTCGACCCTGCCCTCTGAGGGGGTACTGTCTGAATGAGGCTGAAGGCTGAGTAGCATCCAGGAAGAGACCAGGCTGCAGCCAAGATGTAGACCGTAAGAAAGAATGGGATTGGCACATCTGAGGAACAGAGATGAGGCTGGTGTGGCAGGGGCAGTAATGTTAGAAGTGGCTAGATGGGGATTGATTAGTTCTGTCTGCCATTGGCTGAGGGGAGAGAGCTATATATTTGCAAACCATGGACTGAATGATCTTAACAAAGACATTTGGGGATACTTTTCAGAGGAGCCCCTTCCTAGTATAGGAGTTGTGGCCCAGGGAAGAAGTGTTGCTTCACTGAGGCATTAGCAAGAGGAGAGTCTCTTGGGTAGGGAAGAGGATAGATGTGAACTGGTCTTCGCAGAATGCTCATTTCCATACCAGAGGGGATCAGACCTCCTCTCTGGCATTCACTGTGTCCTGTGCCACCTGGGATGTATTTCTGTAGCACTTTGGGCTAGGTATAATCCGGTGTGGATCAGGAAGGTGCTGTGCTATTCACTGACTATGTGGTCAACTTAAACCAGGCTGATCCAGGTTTTCCAAGTCACAGCTTCCCCATCTTTAAAATGGGACAGAAATAAAATTTATACTTCAGAGTTTTGAACAATTAAGTAATACATTAGCAAAATGGGCTTTGTAAAAAGTGACACCAAGCATTTAAATACGGACACTTACAAAATGCTATCAGCAGCACTTGTATTTTTTGTTATTATGAGGATACTGCTGACACTTTTCCCTAAAAAGCTTGATTTTTTGAGCATAAATTATCACAGCTTTTATGGAAAGCAGTTAGCAGAATACATCAATGGCTTAAAAAATATGCACTGCTTTTACCCGGGGAATTCTACTTAGAGCTTAACAACACTGACAACAACAAAATAAGAGGACTTCTGCTTCTGGTTTGGAGAGAGTGGCTAGTTTCTGAGAGGCTAGTGCTTCTGCTCAGAGGTAGAAATGCTGGGCAAATATAAGCATTCATATTCATTCAGTGGAAAAAGTGAACTACTGCTATCAAAGAAAGCATGGACGAGAAGATATATAAAAACGTATCTAAGACATAAATATATATGATATGTGAACCATAGTATGCATATTTGAATTCATATATAATTCTACCTGTGGGCATTCAGAGCCAAGACAGTGCTACAGTTTGAGTCTCAAATGTCCCACATACTCAAGCATTGCCCCCAACCCATGGTGTTATCAGGAGGGGTCAAATCTTAGTAGGGGCCTAGTGGGAGGAGGGTAGGCGGTTGGGTGTGGCCTTCTCCTCTTCTCTCTTTTGCTTCCTTGCCTCCAAGAGATGAACAGTTTTCTCCACACATGCTGTCTGCCTTGGTTTACTACCTCTCCAAAGACCCAAAAGCATAAGGCCAAGTGTTCGTGGATGGGAATCTTTAAAACTGTGAGGCACACATGCCCTTTCCTTATGGTTTATTAAGAAGCTGACTGACACAGACAGCATTACCCTGAAGGGAGGTGTAGTAGTTGGCTGGCAGCACCAGGGGGGGTGGGCCCAGGGCTCTGGTCATATTTGAGTCTTGATATGTGCGGGGCTTCTGTGGGGCACTCGCTCTGTAAAAAGTCACTAAGTGGTACACTTGAGTTTTGCACTTTTCTACACATATATTTATACTTTTATTTTTATTGAGGAAGCTTTACTGTAGCTCCAAGCCTAAGAATTTTTGCTGCTGACAGAAAGCCACACTTTTAGATGGTTTCCCATATTGCCTTGCTCAGTTTCTGAATCTTGCTTTTTGCAGACATATCCATGTATTTCCCCCCAATTCGGACTATCATTCCACCCATGACTGAGGGATCGGTCTTCACCTCCAGCTTCAGTACTTGGCCCTGACCTAGGAAGCTCTTCAGTACTGCTGTTAACTCAGAGAGAGCAGTTTGGTCTAATGTAGATGCAGTGCTCACTGTGCAAGGAACTTCACAATGGACACTCATGATGGTAGAAAAGGCAGAAATGATGCCCTGGGTATTTTCCAGGAGGCCATTTTCAGCAAGCACATTCATCAAGAAGGAAGAGAATCTCTCTTTTGTGGTGATGTCATTCAGGTTTTTCACTTTAATAGAATGCTTAACGTAGGGATTCAGAACTGACAGAGCCACCTTGGGGCTCTTCAGGAGCTGTGCTCCGCTCAGCTACTCCTTGTCCACTTGATCCAGTTTATTCTGTTTAGATGCAGCAGAATAGACCTTCAGTGACCTTCAGTGCCGTACACCTGGACTGGTAGCCTCACAGGTTTGGCAAATGGCCTGGCCACAGAGGTACTGAAACATTGTACCTGCCGGGACAGCCTGGAGGCTCCTGGGATAGCTATCTTCTCTATATTTTGACTTTTAAAAATTTTTGACTAAATAAAAAAAGAACTAATTGGCTTTGTGGATAAAGATGTGCAGATAAATGTATTTATTGTAGCAGCAGCATGTAAAAGTAAGAAATAGAAACAAGCTAACACTTCAAAAAGGGGGGATATTTAAATAAAATATGGTAATGACAGTGTCTTTAAATGGTGCTTTAAAAGGCTCTTTAAATGTGTAGGAGAATTTTAATACATCAGTTTTAGTTGGATAAAATCCTGTGTACTTTGTGTCCAGAACCTGCGTGTGAGTCATTCGGTCACCTTTTTAGTCCTGGAGGTTGGAGCATTTGGGAGAAGCTGGAGGGGGACCCACCCTGTGGTGACAAGGTGGCCACGGTAGGACAGGAGGCAGATTAAAGGTCTGATGAGTGCACTCTTCGCATCTTCCAGGGAAGCTAAGCAGATCGCGTTTTCTGGTCTTACTGTCTTGCTCCCCTTCTGCTGAGAGTGCTCATCCTGTCAGCAGCCCCTCCTTGCCAACTTTGAGACCCCTGCGCTCACCCCAGTGGCTGTCTCTCTCCTCACTTGCCTCTTCTCGGCAGCACTGGGGTCTGCCTGAGATGTCTGGTCTGGAGAGGCCCCAGGGACTCCCCCTCAGCACTCTTCTGGTCCTTGGAGTCAGCTCAGGTGACCTCTAGGGAAGGAGAGAAACATTTTGCTATTGCCCTGTATCTTACCCAATTGCCCCAGGGCTGCTTTGGTCTTTCTTTCTATCCCTCTTCCCACTCTGCTGCCGGACTTTCTCCTTCTCCACGCAGCAGTTTTAAAGGCACTCAGACGAGATCGGGCGCGTTCAGGGTGGTATAAAAATGAAGTATACATCGTGAGCCATAATATTAAGCTGAGCTGTAAATGGATATGGTCGACAATTTCTTTGAATAACTCCCTATGGTTGCAGAATGCTGGACTGTGTTGGATTGTGGTGTCGAGTTCAAGAACCTAAGTTAGTTGAATGACAATGGAGTGCCCACTTTTGACAGGTGTAGACAAAGGAAGGGGTGTAGAAAGAAAAAATCAGGATGTGTGTGTATAGACAGTACAGTTGGGATAGATAACGCTGTGCTTCTACATAATTCTATGAGAGGCAAGATCTGCACTAATGGTGGTTGGACAGGATATTATGTCGGCTTTTAGTGCTATGGTTATCCACTAGGTAAATAATTATTGAATCTTTGATATAATTCAGCTATAAAAAAAC
>PVKA01011498.1:0-42545 GCA_004027165.1 Ctenomys sociabilis
AAAAAAAAAAAAAAAAAAAAAAAAAAAAAAAAAACAACATGCCTTTGTTGTTAGGCATAAATAGTTTTTAATTTATCTTGCTGGGTGCCATTAGGAATGCTACTCTGCATGTTCATATTGCATTGTGTATAAAAGGTGCATAACAGGTAATAAAAATAATAAAAATTTTATATTCTTTTTTATTTTATTGAAACATAGTAAAATTTTTAAAATCTTGAAACAGGAGAGACATCAATGTGACCCAGTAAATATCACTTAAAACACATATTCAACAACTAGTCTTTTTATTATCTTCATTTCCATAATATGTATTTATGTATTGTGTGAGTCTGAGATATTAATCTCATATGGACAAAACTACACTTTTGGCAAGTCATTTGAAATAGATTGCATACTTCCTTTTGTTGATCCCTGCTAAGCAAATGCCTTTCTTCCCCTCCCTGACAGTAATGTCAGATTCAGTCTTCTTTATGTAGTGCATATGAAGAAAATGTTTAGACCAAGAGGAAAAGTTTGGCTTCATGATACTGAAAAGAAAAAGTATTCTTTATACTTCTTTCTGTCCTATTATAGGAAGATTAGTTTATCCTATCTATGAACTAATAAATGGGTGTCAAAACTTAGATTTTCAAGGAGGTAAAGGTCAAGAGACTGGCATATGTATGAACTCAATTAAGACAGCATTAAGCTTTTGATTGTAAAGTTATACTAATGAATTAATTATATGTCATTCTAAGATAAAGTCATTTCAAGGGCCATTATGAAGGCTCTATTAATTTACCATGTTATTCTGGTTTGAGGCTGTTTCTTCTATCTGTGGAATTTGTGATTTAAAAGTATTAAGATGTCAATTAATGATAAAACTAAGGTCCTGGAGTTGAAATTTTTTCACATAAAATGTACATGTTATTTTAGAGATTTCTGCATATTTTGGATCTGGCTCAGCAGTGATTTACAGTTTTCAAGAAAATTACTCCTTAAGCAAGAACTCCAGCTCCCGTGCTGCTTCATTTCATGGTGATGCAAAGCTGAGCAGAGAGAAGATTACATTTAGCTTCCGTACAACAAGAACACCAAGCTTACTGCTTTATGTGAGCTCTTTTTACAAAGAATACCTTTCAGTTGTCATTGCCAAAAATGGTGAGTGATTTTCAGATGAGGCAGAGAGAGAGAGAGAGAGAGAGAGAGAGAGAGAGAGAGAGAGAGAGAGAGAATTGAATTAGAATGTGAAGGCCTTAGCAATATGGATTATTCTTGAGGTTTTACTTTTCAACTACAAGGGGAAGAACGAACGTGCCTCTCTGTCTTCTATTCATTTTACTTCTTTCACTTTCATAAATTTAATCTAAAAGGATTATTTAAAATGATTGCAATTCTTATGTTTCTTTGATCACTGTGATAACTGTGAATAGGCAATGGGAATACTACTTTGTTATATTTTATGATTACTAGGAGCTTTTTGTTATTTCAGATGAATGTCAGTATTGATTTTGTGGCTCATCTTGAATTAAATATTTTATATCCAATAAATGTTTCCTACCAATGAAAGTAAAGAAGTATTTAGGGCGTGTTGATGAACCCAAATTATGCATAAGAAAGTGTCCATGAAATGACTGTTGGTTCTAATATTAGACCGCAAAATAGTCACAGGAAATGTTGGTATTCCCACGTAGGTTGATGACATGTCCAGGGGAAGTACGTTAACTGTAGAAGTATTGCCATAACAATTGCTTACTGTTATTTTTCTCTGTCCTTTATTTGGGTTAAAGTTGGAAATTTTAGAAATTAATACAATGCATAAGAAAAACAAATATACACATATGTAAACATATATTTCAGCTAAATAAAGCATGGTCCACAGACACTGGATATTGAAAAATAAAATATTATTATTTATACTCATTATACAGTTTGAACTTGCAGCATACTGATGTATTGGGACATTTTCTTTGTTGAATTTAAGGTGCCTCTTGAAAGAAATTAACTAAAATCTCTGCAAACAATTGGGAAATATTAATTCTAATGGTTAGTTTGGTTTAAAGCTATTCATTTCACCTTAATTTCATGTGAGGGTCTATGGCCATGACTACTTGCAAATATTACTCATCTTTAGTAAAACTGCATTTTCTACTAATATTTTCATTAGTTAATTGTCTTCCAGGAGTGTGAGATCTATCTTTTAAAAATACAAGATTATGGGCAGAGAATGTATTGCATTATTTCCTAACAGTTTGCATTTCAGAAATAGTCTTCTTTTTCTTTCTCTAAAGTTAAAAGTAGTACAGAAATTTGCATGCATTTAATCTAAGGGTTGATATGAAAGAATGAAAATTAAAGATTTGCAGAAAAGAGATGGCTTAGGAACAATATGCTTGGTCTTGATTTTGGAAATATTGTAATTTCACATAGAAGCTGACAGTTAGGAGTTATGTTTAGAGGGTACATCTAAATGAACATGAGCTTTCCTCTGGAAGCGAATAATAATAATAAAAGGATTCTGAGTTTTTGTAAATAGTTTTCCAAACACAACATTTACTAAAAATGCAATTTCTCTTCCTGCTTTAGGAAGTTTGCAAATAAGGTACAAGCTAAATAGACACCAAGAGCCTGACGTTATTAACTGTGACTTTAAGAACGTGGCTGATGGGCAACTTCACCACGTAATGATTAACCGAGAGGAAGGAGTGGTCGTTGTGGAGGTAATGTAGAAAACTGGCCGGAAGCTACGCTGGGATAGTGAATGCCCAGCGTGGAGCGTTGATAGCAGAAGGTTGAGCATGAGTAGAAAAAGCAGAGATGCAACTTGGTGGTCTTTGACTACGCGCCATCAAATGAAGCTTTCTAAGCAGTGAGATTTTGACCGAGATATGATTAGTGTCTCATACTCAAGATGCCTGATTTTTCTTAAAGGTTTTATTCTGCTCGGTGGGGAAGTGATGTCCCATGTGTCACTGTGTACTTCTGATGGGCCCAACTCCAGTCCAAGAAAACCCATTTACTTACAGGATGGGTGGAAATGCAGCAATAATTCTAGAATAGAAAATTATGATTGTGTTATCAGAACAATTTTTTTAAAAGGGTGTGAGTCACAGCACAAAAAGTGCGATTATTCACTCTAGCAGCTTTTAAGGAAAAGCACGGATGTATCAGCCTCCATGTAGAAGAAAATTTCCTAGCTGCATGACTCCAGTAAAAATACTAAGCTAAGTAAAATGCTGAGATGGAAAAATACCTCTTACCTTTTGGTTGGCTTTACCAATTTTGAATTCCTTAAGTAGCACAGGAAAATAAAGAGATACAAAGGGGTAGCAGTTGGGGCAAGATGGTAACTGAGTACAGTACAGAAAAGAATGTTTACTTTTTAAGACAGCTAAGTCTTAACATTATTTTTAGAAAACTTTAAGCAATAGACTAACAATTGCTTCTTTTATCCCTTTTGTTTCGTTCTATTTGTTTTCTGTTCTTTCCTCAACAAAATGACACCCTTTTGGATCTCATCCTGTAGATTGACGAGAATGTAAGGAGACAAGTACACCTGTCATCAGGGACTGAGTTCACTGCAGTCAAATCTCTGGTACTGGGCAGGATTTTAGGTAAGTAAAGAAACAGCCTTTCTCCGAGTCATGACATGTAAGTTTAGGTCAGAAGGATCACATCACACACACACACACACACACACACACACACACACACACACACACACACACACACACACAGAGTCTCTAATACTAAAGAAATCTTATGCTTGTTTAATCATGCCTTGAGTAATGATCAAGATAAGGCATGTTTATATAATAATGGATCAATGAATAGTAGCTTCTTATAAGATGATCAAGCATCCTTCTTTGACAGTAAAGTCACTCTGGTCTCTGTCATGTGTCAATCCAGCATAATGAAATACAGTCTTGCTTTCACACTTCAAAAATATCAAAGGAAGGTAGAAACACAAGGTGTGTATCAATTGACTGACAAATGTACAAACATTCATCTCATGATAAAACTAAGAGAAAGCCTAAAAGAACTGAAAGGGTCAAACATCTAGTTTTCTTCCAGAGAGAGAATATGTTTTAGTTTATGGCTTGAGTCCTATTGTCTTACTGTATGGTTGACAGTTATTATTGTTTGTACATATTCTAAATGTATTATAATGGTGAATTAATTTCATTGTTACTTCTGATTAGAACACTGAACTAGAAACATACTTCTGCCATTTTTTTTTTAATTTTTCGTGGAACTGGGGATTGAACTCAGCCCCTTGCACTTGCCAGGGAAGGACTTATTCCACTGATCCATCTCCCCGGCCCACTTCTGCCATTTTAATTTTAACATGTTGATGCATGTTATACCAGAATTAATTGGAAATGGGGAAGCATTTTGAAAGGGATACTTTTAGTTTAAATAAATTATAAACTATTGGTATTTCCTATTATTTGCTACTCAGGAATGGGGATGGGAGCTCCTACTGACTGATTTTGTTCCTATTCTGATACTTGACACTAACTTAGACTATTTTGTCCAAGATAGTGAATGGAATCTTGTAGTTTTGACCTTTTCAGTTATTTGCCCCTCAATTAATCATTCCTTGTGTTTCTTGCACATAGTTTCAGAGGCTTGAGAATGTTTGATTAAACCCATGGGTGAATGATCAAAATGTTGGCCTTCAAGAAGGTTAATAGCTAAGTTTATAAATATTTATAGGCATTGGTGTCATATGATGAGCACCTGAATGATGTGCTCTTATTTTCCAAACAGCAGAAATATCACAAGTTGCAATGTCCTTCCATGTGCCACGGTGGATGTAAAAAAAATGTGTGCACCATACTGTTCAGTTATTTGGAAGCTTAATTGAAAAATTCCAAGTGGCTCGCTGTGTCACTTACAAAAATCCAGCTTTAAAGGTTGGCATTTACATCCTTTGCTCTCAGGATGTGCACATAGTCAGCAGCACATTCGGCATGAAGTGGTGACTCTACTTTATTCTGTATCTTTAAACTTGATTTAAATGCTGACCCCTGATGTCTAATTAGTAGATAAGACTGTATGTACAGACTTCCAGTCTGTACATGTGAGTGCTAGTTTTAGACTAAGTCTTAAATGTATAGACACAATGGCTAGGCTCTCAAGTAAAGACAGAAGTTGACATTTATTTCATGTGTGCCATTGGGAAACATGTACTGTAGACCGGGAGAAGTAAGGATGTTGACCTCTTTGAATGGGCTCTTAAGTTTGGACCGATGACTAATGTGCTTTTGGATGTCATGTTTTTATAATGACATAAGATTTTATTTCATGTACAGTGATGGGATAACAAATGGAGCCAGAGGAAATTTTAAGAAAAATGAAATCTGGTCCTTTGCAGCAAAGTGGATAGAACTGAAGGTCATCATATTAAGTGAAATATGCCCAAATTAGAAAGACAAAAACTGTGTGTTTGCTCTTGCATGTGGAAAGGTTTTGGGGGAGGGAGAAGGAGAGAAGTTGAATAGTTGTTATCAAAAATACAGCTACTTAGAAGGAGTAGCTGGAGTGTGGTGACTATAGTTCTCATTGGGTTGTTCTTTTTTTTGGGGGGGGAACCAGGGATTGAACGCAGGCTCTTGTGCTTACCAGGCAAGTGCCTGTTCTGCTGAGCCATCTCTCCAGTCTTGCAGCATTTTATTTTATTATCTTTTTTGTGAATAATAAGAAGAGGGGACCTTAGACTCCAAACATAAAGAAATGATGAAGAGATAGAGACACTACATCAGTTTGATCAGTATACATATATTGAAACATCATACTGTATAACATCTGTATAATTATTACATATTAACTTAAAAAATATTGGGGCACAAATATAAATTGACAATCAGTGACAACATAAAAACCGTAGTTTGTCATATTTGTGGGTTCACTCTGTTTACTATATTTTCAGCTCTAGGGGAGGTAGAGGGCAGAGAAAGGAAGCTCTACAAAGACCCAGGATGAAAGGAGGCTGAGGCCATCAGAGGGTAAAGCTTCATCCTCTGCTGATTTCAGACAGTCTGCCTGAAAATCTTTGCAAAACATCAAGCTTTGCTCCCTGTTCTGTCTTCCGAGTGCTGACTTGCACATAACTTGTGTTGCTATTCATAGAAACATGTGCAAGTGGTGGCGTGGGAGAACCCCTCCCTCTGCATCACTAGATGCTATCAGTGTGTGAGTTTGTGAGCTGATACTACATTCCTGGTACCAAGATGACACATTACGTAGGCTCTTGGTGCAAGATATACCATAAGCTCCTGAACAAAGTAACAAAAAATGCCAAATAAATGAAACAACTCCTGATCTCAAGAGCTCTTTCTTTTATCAAGTTGTCAAATGAGGCATGTACCTATAGTGTGTAAGACAGAAAGCTCTTAACTGTGGTGTGTTATTAGTAACAATCATATTCTTATCTTCAAATTTAATGGCCATCACTGATGATAACATCTTTATCAGTAGAAATGTTAATCATATTATACCACAATTAGGAAACTGATTTGGATCACATGAGGAGAAATGGATTAACTAAACAGAATGACATTTAATATAAGTTTTCTTTTTGCCAATAAAAATGGGGCATTAGTATGGAATTAATGATGTTCATGTTTTTATTCAGGTTGTACATTATTCAAATGTGTATCACTCATGTTGAAAAATAAGATTAAAATCCAAATAGAGCACTAACATTTATATTCTGAGTCAATTCATTCTCCCTGAAGTATAAGTGATCATTTATTTAGCATGTGCCTAAGGTATGGATCCTGAAGCAGGACTAATCATTTGTAATTCAAAGGAGACTAATTATTTTGTGTGGTCCATGAATTCATTCTAAACATTAAAGAGTGTGTTACTATGTTCTTATATAATATATTAATTAAAGTAAGGTAAATCAACAAGATAGTTGAATAGTGGAGCTAATAATTTTTCAAAATCATTGTCCAATTTTGAACTTACCTGCTGTGTTAGTTCAGGTCATCTGAGAAACAGTTGCCTAAGACTTTAAGAGAGCATTTGTGTGAGAGAAAATGGGGAGCAAAAAGTCAAGGTTGGCTGGGTCACGTAACTCCTCCCCAGGTGAAGAGGGTGGGAGGAAAGATCAGACAGAAGCACAGCAGACTACTCTGCAGTCTAAGAAACATTTTGCGCAGTCTTTGGGGAATGCTTGAATCAAAATCAGAGGGGTCCGCTTCTGCCCAGAAGTAAGCCCTTCTTAGAGTGTCTTCTGTGATCTGCCACTCGGTAGGAGCAGCCCATGGGAAGCACAGCCTTGCACAGGTAGAAAACAGATTTCAGAGTTGGCAGTTGAGAACTTCTAAGTAGATCGCACATTTTTACAGCTCCATGTTTATTGAAGGTGTTTCTCACTTTTGGAAGCCCATCTCATCTATTTATTGAACACTTACTTTGGGATCACCTACAATGTATACAGAATATGCCTAAGAAAGGTAGACAGTACCTCTGTCCTTACAGAGCTTATGGATACTGGGGACTCGTATTATAACAAGGCCCTATGTATCTGATCCAGTATAATGCACCCTGACAGTGCGTTTGGTAAAATAGTCCCAAATATCCTCCAAATTAAGATGTATTAAGATATATCTCTTGTTAAAAGATAATTTCTAGATATATGTCAAGGAAGTAGAACATAAATATCAACATGTGCATATGCACAACTTTGTGTGTATGTGTTGTAGTTTGCCTGTATTTTTAATGAAAAGGCTTAAAGATTTGAACATCCTCTGTTTTTACAGCTGGAAATCCAGAAATAATGAAAATACCTGTTCTCTCTTGGTTTTCTCCAGTACTCTTTTCTTAAAATGAGGAACACATTTGGGGATCATTTTGAGTCCCTGTCACTGTTAAACATAAAACTAACAGATATGAGCAAAGTACATTAAAAATCAGTTTCACCCTGGACCATGCTACCATACTGATCTCTAACTCCTAGTACACTTAAAACATAGAGAAGCTCAGTAACTATGAGAATGTTACCGTGCAGATAGTTCGGAGCCATGGTGGGTAGAGCCCAGATCAGCCAAGCAGCTCACTCCTTACAACTCCAGCATCGATGATTATGTTATCTTTACTTTTCATCATCACTCTGAGAACTAAACTCAGAGTCATTTGCCAGGATAATTTTACAAATTGGAGTAGTTTTATAATTTATTTAAATAAAATCCTAACAAGCATTTCACTTTTGCTGAGCAATAGCTTCAGTAACCTTTTTATTGATTGTAACATTTTCTCTTTTTTCTGACTGAGGCTGCAAACCAAGAAGCATACCTAGAACACTGCAGGGCAGATTTAGGCCAAATGCAATGGAAGTGCACAGTCAAAGGAAAAGTGAGGGCATCGATGTCCCCTGAAACCACCAAAGTGCAGAAACCCTGTGTGTAAGACTTGCTCTGGCCCCTGGAGGTTAGGTGACCAAGGCAAAATGCAGACACTGGCTGTATGCATATGTCATAATGCTTTCTAGGGTAGTGGAGCTGCAGTTTGAAAAGTGCAATTTACAAGGAAGTACAGCTTAAATAAGAAAAATAAAATCATCTAAAAGTCCTTGAAGACAGCCAGGTGTGGTGGCCCATGCCTGTAATCCTAGAACTCAGGAGGATGAGGCAGAAGGATTGTTGTGAGTTCAAGACCAGCCTGAGCTACAAAGTAAGCTTAAGGCCAGCCTGAACTGCATAGTGAGATCCTGTCTCAAAAAGACAAAAAGAAAAAGTCTCAAAAAGACAAAAAAAAAAAAAAAAGTCCTTGAAGAGATTAGTCTGACCCATTGCTTTTCTGATGTTTGTTCTTTTAATAACTAAGTTATCACAGACTGTTTTTAAAGCATAGCATGACTTCATCCTTTGGAAGACTGTAGTCAATTCCAGACAATCATTTGTATCATTTTTGAGCTGGCCATAGACAAAACATCTTTTTCTCCCAATCAGGATTAAAACACATGGGCCAGAAACATCACATGCTAAATCCAGAGACCATTCATGATGCCAAAAGAAGCATATTCCTGATTGTAATTATAGAGCAAACCAGAAAGTAGAATTTGGGATTATTGTCAGAGAAGCAGACAGCCATGAGCGTGTGACCTTTTGGGGTAGGCAAGTGCGTTCCCTGGATGATGATGTCAGACTCAATTCTGGACTTTCACTTGGCAGTCACTCATGATAAAACAGCTCTACTTCCCTTCCAGATAATAACGGTGGCAAAAGCAAAAGCCTTTAATCTAAATATTTACTTTTTCAAACACCAGATCTATAATTGCTTTGTGCAGGGGCAAAGCATGAATGTTTTCTAAAATAGATTATTTGTTTTCTTAATTATTACCAAGTACAAAATGTGTCTGCACCAGAAATAAGTCAATATAAATCCATGCACCTGTGAGTTTATCAAAGGGTAGAGGTGGAGAGAGGAGAGAAGAAATTAGTGGCTGAGCTGGAAGGTGCAGACACAGAACCCTGTAGATAAGGACGGAGCCATAGGGAGGTGGTGCTGGCTGGCTCCTGCTGGGGATACACCTCAGGGCAAGCCAGAATAAAAGCAGGCAAATTGGAATTCAGCCTGTGTTGTCTGTTGAGCGTAATGGAACATTAGAGATGGTTTCCATGTCATCATAGCATGATTTGATATTCTTACCTAAAAAATTACTTCTTCATGTTTCATATCTGTTAGTCATGCTTGTTAACAGTGACTGGGGTAAAAAATTGTCACAGTCCAGACTCATTTGTAGAGCTGTGTGCTGGAGGATGGAGAGGAAGCAGTTTCTTTGTTCTCATCTTCCTTGTGAGAAACCATTAGCCGGATGCCATTTCTTTATTAAATATGTTGTTTACAACTTACATGTGTTCTGTTGTCAAAGAGAAGGGTTTGTCATTGTGTTCCTTTAAGATAAGTATTTATGGGAAATTTATATAAACAGAGATTTATGTAAAATGCAATTAAAGGAAATATTCAGATAGAAATTGTTTTGCTAATTCATTAAGGTTCCATTGGATTACAATTGAAAATCCTAATTAAGATAATTACATAATCTTAAAGTAGCAAGGGATGACATGCCCATGTTCTGAATAATGATACAGGTAAACCCATTGTTAAAATGGCTAGAAGTCATCATTCAAAGGCTCAACAAAGTTTGTAATTTCTGTTTGTTATTTTTCATGTCAAATATGTAATGGCACAAGACCATCAGCCAAATCTGTTGGTGTGCCATGGTGGGAGTGGGGGATATCAGTTTGTACCAAATAAACTTGCTTGGTGGCCCTTTCTCATTGATCAGCTGTGTTATCTTTGCTTTTCATATCCAAAATTACTGTAAAATTCTGTCCTGAGTCCTGTTTTCAGGTTGATTTTTATGTTGGAATCTGAACTTCATAAAAGCCCTAAGAAGGTTCTCACTTGTTCCGAACAGCAGCTTTGGTATATTTAGAGGCAATGACCCATAGGGATCATTTATCTTTCTTGAGCCTGCAGAGGCAGGAAGTGCAAAGTTCTTTGGTGGTGATTTAGGCCAGTTTTAAATAAAGTGTGTGGTTGGAGGGCAGGAGGGATTTCTACTCATTCTCTCCAAGTGAACTTCAGTAACTGTCTTCAATTTCCATGCTGTTTTAAATAAAGTCTGCTTCAAAGCTAAGACGGTACATAAGAACATTTAAACAGGTTAAGGACAGTGATTTTTCAAATATCTTGTCACATGGTAACTAAAAAGAGTCAGGTTATACTACACTTATATTTCAGGGTAGTAGACTTGGCAAGCAAATAAATGACTCTCAGGACCCATTTCTTCTTTATCCAAATGGCATTTGTTGTCTGATTTTCCAGTTTACTTTTCCACATTCTTCGTGCTGAATAATTTACACAATGATCAGATTTTCCTACCTGGCTCTAGTTCTGACTCATCCTTTGATTTGCGGCATTATTTTCTACAAACTTTCCTTATCATTATGGCTTAAAGATTCTGAAATCCTTATTTAAATCATGGTCTTTTGTAATAGGTACGACATTATAAGGTTCTTGCACTTGTTTACCAAGGTTTTATATTTTTCTTTATGTATTTTTAATTTATGAGAGCCGCAAGAAATTTCATAAAGTACTCCATGTAATTGGCATTACACTCCCATGTCATATCTTCTCAGAAGCAGTCATTTCTATAGAATAGAGAGGCACACTGACAATGTTTTTGGATGGCTCAGGCTGCCTTGCTGGTGGGTCTGGGAATTGAGCTGTGGTATCCTGGGTATGACTGCACTTACCTAAGCAGGTGCTTAAACAACTGAGCTAACCAGCAGCCCCCCAACAAGTTCTAATTTCTTGGTACTGCATTTTTCTTGTAGACCTTTCATTAAGAAGTTTCTTTTTTATACCAGCAAATGTCATGCTCTTGGTTGGCATGTACAATTGAGGCTTCTTTTCTAATAGGTAAGACCCACAGAAATCTGAGTCAGCTAAAGACTTATAAGCAGAGCCATCCAAAATATAATTATCTTATCAGGATTTCTGTGATAGAGAAGACATCTGTCTTCCATTCCTTCCTCCACCTTTCTTTTTCCAGCCTTTACACTATGTTGGTATTTTAGGAATCAAATAACAGGAAAGATGTCTCTCTCTCTCTTTTTTTTTTTTTTGCTCATTAGCATTATAATTGTCAAGGAAAATAGATGACACTATGTGTTTCCAAGGCTATGTTTACAAGCAACCAGAGGTATGGCTATTTGGTTATTCTGAATTCAGCTGTGGGAAGGTGGCTGCTAAGTCCCTTGCAGTTTTTTTTTCCATTCCTAGTGCTAATTGTAGCCCATTACTGGTCATGAAAGGGAGAGTTGTTGGCCTAGCCCACCAGGAGGGATGAATCTGCCACTCCCTCTGAGTTGGAGTGTTGGAGTGAGCAGAGGCTAAACAGCCTAGGAAAGTCTCAGGGCGAAAAATATGAACTGTGAATTACCTAACGGGGTCCAGAATTCTTTGAACTCTGAAGAGAAAGAACAGCTCTAAAGGAGCTGAGGGAGAACTGCAATGTGAACTGCGTCTTTTCTAGTCTGAGGTTTGGTGCGGAGGAGAGACTTCCTCTGGGGTCCCTGGCCGCCCCAATCTGCTGGATTAGGGTCACAGACTGTGGCTTTGCATTCTCTGGAATTAAGCTCCCTAAAGCAGGAAGGAGCTGAGCAACAGTGAGTAGGTTTAGAATAGACTCCATCCTTTGAAAGATTTAACACCAACCAAAGAAAAGGGCAACTACCCCACCAAACAACCAGAGTTTCAATGAAAGCAAAGCTGTTCAAGGAGACAGATCATGACATGAATGAAGCATAGAAAGAGAAATTTAACATAATTTGAGTAAAGCCTTGAAGGACCTTGAGGGAGTAGCAAATATGAATTTTTTTCTGAAACTAAGAAATTCAACTGGAAGGAACGACCTTTATTGATACTTGAATTTATCACCTGGAAGATCAAGTAAATGAAAAGCATTTGGCGCACACAGGAATAAGTCCCCTATGAAAATCAGAAGGGAAATTAAAACAGATTTGGAGAGTACACAGAGGAGGCCTAATGTGAATAAATGGCATTCCAGAAGGATAAAAAGGGCAAAAGGGAAATAATAGTTGCGTTCACAATACATGAAAATTTCCAAGCCAAATAAAACTTAGAATGTGCAGCTGGGAAGAACTCGTCATATTGTCTGCAGGAAATTGAGAGACACAAATATGTATGTGTGTATGTGTGTGTGCGCATGTGCACTCACCCCTCCATGTACACACATACATATACCTAGGAAAAATCTGATAGAGGTGACAGAAATCATAAGGAATCTCACAAATTTTGAAAAAGAAGTAATAGAGCCAAAAGATGTGGTAGTAATATCCATAAGTACTAGAAAAATAGGGCTGTGAAGAGTCATCCTTAAAATAGACACTAAAAACAACCCAATACATCAAGATGATTTCCTGTCCCAGATATACTCCATCATGTTGTTCAGGGCATTTTCCTCACAGCATTATAAGTCTTCAAAATTCTCATTGAGTTCGTTTCTACATTTATGATCTTTCCTCCCCCCAGTAAACTGTAAGATGTGCAAACTGCAGAGAATTTGTTTGCTGTATCCTTAGCTTTGAGAACAATAAATACTAGTTGACTGACTTCCCATTTTAGGTTTTGAAGTTTAAATTTTTGTATCCTAATTTCTGAGGAGGAAAGGTGTATTCAATTTGTAAATGTGAGGTTTTAGAAATATGCTTCACATTAGATTTTGTTTCACAGAAAAGTAAATCCTGACTGCATTTTTGACTCAAAAATAAGAATATCTTACAAGCCTGTAGAAATTTTGTTCAATAGTTTAACCTTGTAGACAAACTGCAAAAAGCACTGTCATGACTATGTAGCTATTAAAATGTATTTCTTTTTTAACATTATACCTAAAAAAATTTCAATGCAAGAATGTATTTTTTTCCTAAAAGCATAGATTTGAATATATGGTTATATCCTCATATCTATGGGACATTTGTTTCAGGACTTTTTATGTTAATACCTCGAATCCAAAGGTGCTTTGTAGAAAACAGCATAGTATTTGCACAGAACTGATGGGTATCTCCAATATGCTGGACAGCCTCTCTGGATTACTTATACCTAAGGCAATGTAAATAGTCATAACACCATATTATTTGGGGAATAATGACAAGACAAAAAGCCTGTACATGTTTGGTGTAGATGCCATTTATTTAAAACCAATATTTCTTTCCAATATTTGATCTCAAATTGAATTGGTGGATATGGATCCACAGAGACAGAAGGCTGACTGTATATCCATTGGAACAAGTGGCTGCTATAGTAGTGGAGTGGTACTTCTTTGTTTCTCAGCATGGTGACAAAGTTGCTTCTCTGAGGCTGCTGAGCAGAACATTGAGTGTTGAAGGTCAGCTGTGTGCTGAAGGAGCTCACAGGGCTGTGTATGCAAGGCACAGTAAAGCGCTCCTATTTTCTCCTTGTGTAGGGAGACAGGAGTGCTCAGGACAGTATATTCAGCCTATGGAAACTGAATGCCTGGGCTGGAATATCTTATGTCCTAGTCTGTTCATTTAACAGCAATGAATGTGGAACTACTAAATTCCTTTTCTCTTCTACTTTTATTGAAAAAGACCTATTAACTCTTTCTATAACTGGTGTTGAGATTTCCTACACAAGTCCTTAAGTGTATGGCTAATTAACAATGATACCGTGAACTCTCTAGAAATGATTAAAGCCCATAACAGAAATTGATGCAGTCTTTCTAATCTTCAGGTTTCTTTTCAAAGAGCATGATTGTCACCATACTGCACACTTAATCAGTATTTTCATTATTAGGCATAATGAAATATAAAAGAAAATGGAACCAAAGAATTTGATGTACAAAATACTACATACAATAAGATAGGCTCCATCAGATTTATGATGTTCAGAGTTACTTAAAACGTAGCACTCAGGCATTCAAAAAACAAAAACAAAGCACCAAGACTGAAACCGAAGAAGACACTGTAGAGGTTATAATCAGTATCCCAAGCCTAAAATGGTTTTTAAACCATCTGGTTTAAGAAAACACACCAATAACTGTGGAGTATGGCTTCTTACATGACGATCGTGTATCATGGGATTGTAAAGTGTCAGAAGGCTTTAGCTGGACCAAATCTTGAGGTTAGACAATTGTCAAGGGAACTCTACAGGATAAATTTTACCTCTACCCTCTGTTATTTTCATGGGTTAAGTCTCAGAAGCTGAGCAGAACTCTCTTCTAAATCCAGGACATATACCTTCTGATACTGACTACAAGCTCATCATAAATACATTTAAATGATGTTTTAAAATTTAAGATATAATGACCCCTATTGCTTCATAGCCTGACCCATTCTTGTGGAGGCTTTAATCATTTACAGAGAAATCCCTGTATCACTCTTAATTAACCACCCTTACAAAGTGTTTTCTGTAACCTAGGTGATCTCAACACTCACAGAAAGCCTTAAATTGGGTTCTTTTAATGAAGATGGGAGGATATTTATTAGATGCATATTTATTGCTATTGCATGGGCAGACTTGGACTAGTCAACGTGTGTGTTATAGGCTCTTTGTGCTTTTCACCCTGGCTAATGCTATGGTGTTTCTTGGGTTTGCAGAACATAGCTATGTGGACCAAGACACGGCATTGGCTGGAGCGCAGGGCTTCATGGGCTGCCTTTCTGCAGTGCAGCTCAGCCACGTGGCTCCTCTGAAGGCTGCCCTTCGCCCCAGCCACCCAGCCCCTGTCACTATCACAGGGCATGTGATCGAATCCAGCTGTGTAGCACCTGCTGGCACTGATGCCACATCCAGGGAAAGGACACACTCATTTGCAGGTGATTTAAGTCTTTTCCTCTTTCTATCCACACTCACCTTGTCGTTGGATTGGAAAACTTCCAATCTTGTTACTGTGCTGAATTCTCAAGATGATTTCTTAAAGTTGCTCTGTTTAAACTTGAAGTCTCTTGCATTTCTTTTCTAGTCTTCACTTCTTATTCATTGTTTGATTTGAAAATTGGTAAAGATCCCATGATCGCTTCCAGCATTCTGTTCCAGCTTAAAGCATTTGTGAGTTTTTGAAAATGTCTTCCTTCTACTGGCTGTATCACCTCTGCCCCTTTTTGGGATTTCATTGCAGATCATTCCGGGACTACAGATGACCGGAAGCCTCTCACTAACATAATCAAAAGTGACTCAGCAGTAATTGGAGGTAATGAAAAGTGTGGACAAGTTCATCTTTGGTTCCCTGTTTTCATTGCTAGCAGCTGTGATATTTAGTTTAATATAAACCTCTATGAAGCATCTACTCATATTGCAAGTGCTGAGCCCTGAGTTGTGAGATGATTTTCAGTAGATTTTCTCATAGAATCGTCTTGAATTCTCAGCATTGGAAGTCTTCAGTATAAATAATTTCCAATTTCACTGGAATATCATACTCAAGGCATAATTGCAAAACTGCAATAATGAATGTTAATTTGACCTGAAATGTCCAATTGCAAGCCCTATGGAATTCTGAATATATTTGAGAAAATGTCAATTTTAATTTCTTTTGGCTTGGACATATGACTGCTTCAGCAAGGACTAATGTAAAAAGTAGGAATAACATTAACATGAGAAGTATATATTTGTGTGCCTTAATGCTTATTAAAATGGGCATTTTAATCATGATATTCAGATACTTTAAATTGTATTTTTATCAAATATTAGGTTAATGGGCTAAAAATGGTGAGCAGTAATTTTAAATTGCAGAGTTAACATAAAAACTTTTAAAGTATATCTCTCTAGTAATGTGACAGCATATAGTTTGAGATATAATTTATTCAAAACCATTTCTAGAAATAAAACTTTTCCTGATTAATGCTCTTAAGAATGTTATTAATCAAATTATTGAAACGCTAAGTGGTTTCGCCTTTTACATGGTCTGAATATGATATGGAAAAAATATACAGTAAATAATAATTCTAATACCTTCCCAGATAATGTGGTTATCTGTGTACTTGTGCCGCTCTACTGGGCTATCTACTTGGTGCATTTGATTTTGTTTTTCAGTGTGTTTTATGTATCTTTATTCACTTAGATATACATTTTCTTCCAGCAGTTAATATTTTATTCTGACAGTGAATGTTACTTGTCAAATCTGTGTGGCCATGACTACATTTGTTAGCTTTTTTTTTTTCTCAGTTTGACAAAATAGATCAGAGTCACAACCTAGAAGAGGAGAAAGGTGCACTGCACTTTGGTTCATGGTGTTGGAGATTTCAGTGCATAGCTGGCTCCTACAGTGCAGACCTGGGAAAGGCAAGGCCATTGTGGCAGAAGGCTTTGGTGGAGGGAAGACATTCATTTCATGGTAGCCAGGAAGAAGAGAGACAGATCACTATGGAAATTGTGCTAGCAGGTCTCCTCCCTTTTTACCTTTGTTCTGTTCTGGGTCCCACTGTCCTGAATGGTGACAGGAGCATGGTCCCCATGCATTCTTCCACACTCAGGGCAGCTTTCCCCACTGGTTTGCTGTCCCACGTGCTGATCACCTGTGGAAATTATCAGTACCAGGCTTTTCTGATTTGCAAGGTACTTCTCAATCCAATCAAACTGACAATCAAGATTAACCATCACAATTGTTATTCATGTTCCTTTACTTATTCTCAAATAAATGGTGTGCAAACTGAAGAGACATAAAATAGAATTTTAATCAATGGCAAGTAAAAAAAGCAGCCATCTTTCGTGAATAATAGTTAAAATAATCTGTAGTTTAGTGAAGAATGATAGTCTGTTAGAAATATTGGAAAATAATATACAGTAAAATCTCTTACAGAGCTATAGGATTTACAATGTGCTCAACGTTCTAAGTTAGGATTTGTGTCAAATAAAAGTGTCACATGATAGTGCTTTTACCACGTATTCTCTTTGTACAGATAGAAATAGGTACTATGATAGGTATAAATATGGAGCACTGTATAGTGGGTCCAACATTACAACAAAAATATTTAATTCTTACACTATTGTTTTGGGCAAAGTTCATTTACAAGATTTACAGAGTTAAGGAACAAACATGTTGGAATATCATTCTAATGTTGTTCAAGAACAAATATAAGTTACAGTTCATCCATGAAAATCTTACTGAAATAAAATTCATAGGACAAAGAAAGTTAGTAGGGAAGGTTTATGCCAAAAGTGCTTACCAGGGACCATGGATCCAGAGCTATGCATTTTCCATCTCTACAGAGACTGAGCTGCAGAAATGGAGCAGCTGACAATGGCCAGGTGAGCTCAGAAAGCCCCATCAGGGCCATGTGCAATTTATCTGCTGAGTCACAGCGCACTGTCCTCCAGCGTGCACCTCCATCTGGTAGCCTGGTGATACCATGCTTGCCCACCATCCAGTTCCTCATAAATCACACCTTCTATGTAACCGCAGCTAATCCATTTAGGCATGTTCCAGACCACTGAATCCCCCCACACCTGTTCTACCTTTTGGATAACTTTTGTCCTTAGACACAAAATGAGAAGTATAAGGTCAGAGAATTGGTGTAATGAGGCATTTGAAAGTGGTGACGACCCAGAGGTGCAGCATTTCTGGGCAGCACACATAGACAGAGACAGACAGATTCAGACAGACAGAAAAATCACATAATTTGCTGATCAGAACACATTCACATACTGCTTTGAATGTGACATCTCAGAGTATGTGAATGGCTGTATTTTATATAGAACTTGTATTTTTTTAGTAACAGTTGAGGTCAAAGTTTTCTTGGGCATAGCACACACTGCCAAAATTGAGCCCAAATTAAAACAGGTAAGTCACATATATGCAGCAAAGAAGGTCAAAGATTTTCATCTGAAGAGCATTTAGGTATGAGGAAACTCTTCAACGCAAGTTGACACAATAGTTTGGCAAATTCTATTTTTCATTTGAAAGTTTGGTTTTTATAATTAGTATTACATGCATTCTTGAAGTGACAGCTTTGTATTTATTTTACGTTTTATGCCCATGAAATGCCAGAAAAAAGAGTGTGCCTGTTAATTTTTCTTTAAAAAAAAAGTGGTGTGGTATGAAACCTAAATCATCTGATTCAGTTAATAACTCCAGTGTTCCCATGGTGTTCCTCCTGGGGACAGACCTCATCCTTCAGAACATGCCATGAGTATTTTGTGTGTATTTCCCATTTAAATACACAAAACAATCAAAAGACTTGCAGTTAAGGGTCAAAGTTTACTAAACTGAGAAGTTCTTACTCTGCATCAAAGAGTTCCTCAAATGATGATGTGGCTTTTGTGTCCCAGTACAATGTCTGCAACTTCACAAATGATTTCAGCTTGGTGTCCTTGCCGTAAACTTTACTACTAAGGACTGGGTATTTTATCTGCTTTACTTTTCATGATCAGCAGAAATTTGAGCTCAGTGAAAAAGGTAGAATTATTACACAATGAGTGTTTCCCCTTGGGATCCTTCCCTTTGGTCCTGGGACAGATCACATTGTGAGGGCCACAGACTTAATGTAATGCAGGGTTGACTACTGAAGTCATGGCTGATAATTGTAGTACAAAAAAATTGTATTTTTTGAAACATAAAATTTCAACAACTCAATATTTCTCATATAGATATAACTTAAGTATATCTATACATCAATATCTATGTTTTGTTAAGAATATTTGCTCTTATACCTGACCTACTTTGGTATTCAATGCCATAACAGATTAATGAAAATCAACTTTATATAAAATTTTTATGTATTTAATAATAAAAACACATATAAGTCTTTTAGCATTAAACCTTTTGCTATTGTAGTATTCCTCAATAATTTCAAGATAATTAAGTCTTACCTATGTCTTAATACAAAGTAACCACCTTGTCTTAGAATCTGGTAGGTAATACGTTGCTTGAGATATAAATGTGCAAAGTAGGTCTGCTACAATGTACATTCAGATTAAACAGCTGAATACATAAATTGATAGTCAAAAATAATCTCAATATATTGCAATACTATTTGAATCAGAAATACCTAAAGTCTTAATCTGTCCAGTTTGTGTTAGTAGATGCTTGATTTGAGTGGAAAACAATTATCTTGGGACTTATTAAACAATGAAGTTGACACAGCTCTATTCTGCTCAGAACTCTGACTTTGTATTTCTTTTCTGCTCTCTCTCTAGGTTTGATAGCTGTTGCGATCTTTATCTTGCTTTGCACCACTGCCATAGCTGTTCGCATTTATCAGCAGAAAAGGTTATACAAAAGAAATGAGGCAAAAAGGTCAGAGAATGTAGACAGTGCCGAAGCTGTTTTGAAAAGTGAGCTTAATATGCAAAATGCAGTGAATGAAAATCAGAAAGAGTACTTCTTCTGATTGGCAGCTGCGATGTAACTTGTGCGGATGACAGTTTGTTTCACTAGCCAGGGGCTTTGCAATGGACAAGAGCTGTTCTTCCACTGAATGTACAGGCGATGGATGTGCACCACTGCCGTCTTGCCCTGTCCAAGCTTGGATGGCTCTGGGAGGTCTCATCGAGTGACATTCTTCTCATGGCAGTCATTTTGTGTCACAAGGAATTAGATATTGCTATTATTTCCAGCTGTTCCAATGTGATCTAAAACCAGTTTGACTTTCTTAGTGACTACAGTTTTTAAATGTGAAAACTGTAGTCCCAGTATCTTAACTGTCAAATACATATGTTTTGTTAGAGATAAAAGTCAAAATTGGACTATTATGACCTTGCTTTGTCTGAGAACATATGCTGCGTTTGCTATAGTCTTCCCCTGGTGTTGCTCATAGACCTGGAAATGCTTCTAAGATACTATTTGGCTGGTGTTTGCATCTTCAGGGGCCCAAAGTACATAAAGCCCCTTTGCCTTTCTCTGTATTCCATTCAATACATCAATAGTCTGGAAAAAAATGTTTTGTTGTCTTTGGCTTGTTTGTATTGCTCTTTTTTCTATTTGACTCTTAATGATTTTGGATTCATTTGATTTTGAGTGTCTGATCATAGCTCTGAACATACAATTCATTTGTAAAAATACTCAAGGTGCAGTGGTTGTCCATATTTGATGTCTCACCTTTAAAAGCTTTCTATTTTATTCGTTATCATTGTTGGATGGTGACAGTAATTAAGACTCTGAGTAATTCCAATTACCCGAAGACTGCAAAATGTTTTCAATTATATGTGTTGATTATACAGAAAAAACAATTCCTAACACAGCAAAAATGATTTTTTAATTACAACTGTAATACCTCGAATGAAATATACTTCTGAGAATATTTTCCCCAAACCTTATGTTGGTTTCTTGTAGGTATATTTTTCTGTTTCTCTATAGTTTATCATCAGCTCTACTTTGATCTCACATAACTATATTTCATGTAGCATCTTCTTATATATTAGAAAAAGATAATAAATTGATCTATAGAGCTATTTCCAATGCTTAAAAATTCTAATGTATATATCCCTTCAGGCATGAACTCCAGTATATACTTTTTGAAATACAGCTTCAACCATGCCCCTTTTTCTGCACAACCAGTAGCCTAATTAAAGGATATTCACTGTAAGGGAAGATAGTATATTATATAATCTATACTAAATCTCTCCTTTGAGTCACTTGTCTTCTAGGATGATGGAGTTAATTTCTCAGAGAGTACAAACAATCAATGAAATCCACTAACTAATGCATTCTGATTGAAGTGTATAAATACACTAGGAGATTAAGGAGTTATCAATAACCCTATAGGACTGTTACAATAATTAATTCTGAAGCCATGGAAACAAGAGACTTGGTTGGAACAACTTATGTGTTCCTTGAGACAATTAAATAATCAAAGGCACTTTGCTGTTTGTTCTGACACCTCCAAGTGCCTCCCAAGAAAAATTAAATTCTTTAGTTGTATATACTAGAAAAATTGGAAATATGTACATCCACCATTCCTATCCTCTTCCTTTGTACATTTTCCTTGTTGCACTTAAAAAAAAACTTTCTGTTTTTTTTTTTTGCTCATAGCATTGTATCCCACATTGATGTTTCTGTAATGCCTGACTAAATTTGGAGGACCTGAATTAGCATAACAGTTTATGAAGCGCTGGTGTTGGTAAATGACAGAGATTTTCTTTAAATTGGAAGACCTGTGGTGACAAGGGAAAGATTTAACGTAGGAACAGTAGTGCTTGTTCACTGTAAAGATGAATGCAACCGTCACTGCAGCTCTGAATCTTTTCCAAGTGTTTGTTTTATTTAGTGGCAGTGTTAACCTTGTTGGTAGCTAGAATGCAGAAGGTCTGCAGATGTGACTCTGTGTAGTCCTCCGTGCTTTGCAGTGCTAGAGGCTGCGGCATTTTGATAACAAAATGCAATGGAACTTTATAGACCATGGATTTGATTTTCTGATTTGTAACTGACTCCTCTCTTTTTTCTTAATAAAATGCATTTTTGAAATGAAATGCAGAATGTATTTTAAGAGATGTATAAAATTTCAACATTAGGGAATTATCGTAGATTTCTTTTCCTTGCAATAGTAAAAAGATGTATAGATGTATACTTTCTTTAATGGTGTGCATGTGTGTGTGTGTGTGTGTGTGTGTGTGTGTGTGTGTGTGCATGAGTGCACATGTGTGGACACATGTCTGTGCCTGTGTGTGTTTAATCCTTTTGAAAGATTTAGTGATTATTGTGACCTATTTAAAAATGCTGCTGTTATACATTTTTCCTTTTAAATGGACCAAAAACATGAAAGAAAAATACAAAAATGTTTGCTGATTGCAACAAGTAAAGTCAAGTTACAGTAGATTTAAAGTTTTGCCAGAGAACAATGATGTTGCCATCAGCAATTGTTTGGGGCAAGATTGCTGTGTATTTAAATTGCATGATGTCTTTTTTTTCATTCATTCAGCAATGATCTTGCAGTGTAAATGCACAAATGTTATAGGAAAATATGTTGGAACTTTCTATAATTTAAAACTGAAAAGAAAAGGCTTTCTTGTGTTTTCAAAAGAAGGAATGAAAACAATATATAATTAGTAGTTGCACTGTAAGGAGACTAGACTGCCCAAGTCTCACTGAATTAAGATGTACACTATGTAAATAGAATGCAGTTAATATGACACTGAAAGTATACCTACATGAGATGGGGGTGATTGGTGGGAATGACATTTTAATTTTATAGGAGTTAGGCCATTCAAATGGCCCTTATCCACCCTAGATAAGAGCTTCTTTTTAAATTAATTCCCAAGAGTTGTGCTTTAAACCACATTTATTGCATTTTTTAGATGTCAGCTAAAAAACCCCACTATCATAAGTAACCAGAGAACCACCAAGGAGAAGTTGATCATTTTTAATTACCTTCCATTAGATAGTATTGTCTTTTAGGATAACAGAATCACAGAATTCTCTTGTGAGATTGGAAAGTACGGATCTCTAAGTTTAACAGATAAGATCCACATAAGTGAGGTTCTCAAGTGATGTCACTGTAACAGTAATAGTGTGCGAGGTGTGTGTGTGTGTGTGTGTGTGTGTGCTGAATCTGTGATTTCAGTGTCTCTTTTTACTGTGCATAGTGCTGATTTTGGTGTTTCCAAAATCTGAACTTTTAGCTCATATTTAGTAAAACTAAAGAATCTTCACAGTCTCCATGTCCAGTATGATCTATGGTTATAGATCATACCCATCATCCAATTTATATGAATACTGACCTCTATTCGATAAATCATTGGCCTTGATAAAAGTTTTTGTTTTGAAAATTGTTTAGTGAGTTTATAGTTATGGGTTCCAGGAAAGACAATTCTCTCTAAAGTGCTTTTGTATGAGCTTTGTGAAATCTATAAGAGATTGCATGAGTCGTCAAATGTTCCCCACCAGAGAGAAGGATGAATTGGACATCTTCTATATCAGAGCATGCTTAGTTGATGTTTGGCTTTCAAATGTATGTGTCAACTAAATGATAATTGTACTAGATGTCTTCAATATGTTCTTTGAAGTCTGGATGATAAAGAGTGGTAAGCAGGAAGAAAAAGACCAGAAGCTAAGTGTCTATGTGTTCAGGGTATGTGTGGGTGAATACGTGTGCGTATCTAAGAAGAACATCAAATGAAATTAATATGTTATAACTTGAATATAAAATGGTAAGAAGTTTGAAGTGTGGATTTTTAGTATATCAATATCTTCCCTGAATGTTGCTTTTGAAGTTTGCCAAACAAAAATAATACTGATCCAAAATTATAATGGCTTTTCTAGCGTAATTAAAAAATCCTTTTGCATTTTTAATATTATGCTTACTGTTTTATAAAAATACATGATTGTATCTTAAAAAATCAGACATCTTAACAAATCTTAGCAGAAGGAATAGGTCTCTGTTGCCCTTTCTCATCGCTACCAGTTTCAACCCTTTAGCTTGTCTCCTGTGAGTTGCTTCTATGTTTATCTATAATAAGAAGCGATCTGGACTCACTGGAAAGCAAACTCTCAGCAGAAAGTGTGACACACAAGAAGTTTGTAAGGAAGTGCTGTGCAGCCTCTATGGGAGAAAGGATAAGGGAGGATAGAGCAGGTGGAGCTGCACTGCTGCCATGACCATCGGCTGGTTCTGCTGGAATGACCCTCTGGAGATGCTCTGAGTCAGGATGGAGGGTCTGAACAGTTATACTCCTAGTAAATCAAGCAGTGGATATTGGCGACCTGAATACATGGGAAGAACTTGGACCACTGGCTCTTTTCAGCTTACTCGATTCTTGGAAATTGAGAACCAGCATGCCTGAGAGCTAGGGAGAATGCAGTTAAGTCCTGCAACACAGTTCTGGGTAACACAGCACAGTGACCCTGAAGCTCTCTCATGTCTTCTCAGCTCTGTCTGCTTCAGGTGTGTTTTGAAAACATCTCCACTGGGCCTCTGGAGAACCACTCCCTGGAGACTTACCTGAGGAAGAGTGTGGCATAAACCCCAATTTCTGCCCCTAAGATGGGTTCTTGGCTACTCATTCTCTCCTTCCTGTACCCTCCAGATCAAGTTCCCACAGCTCAGCAGACTGAATTATAATGGGCTTGAACCTTTGATATCTTCTTTAGGGTTATCAAGTCATAGCTGTTGTTCTATTTTATTATTAAAATTGATAAAATAAATATTTTCCAAATGCACACAGCTTAGCCACATGGTGCAATAGCAGCTCTTCATTGGTGATTAAGAGGCAATTTCTCCTAAGATAGCCTCTTGCAAAACATTGCCTTATCTAGGGGTTTACATTACAGCACAGAGTGAGTGAGAGTGACACATCACTATGACATTTTCTGATCCTGGCATATACCATGCTAGCAGGGTGTCTCTGTACACCCTATGCAGGAGGTCTCAGCTTTTGCATTACAGGAAGTAAAGATAGTTCCTATCAGAAAGAACTGATGATTTGAACTAAGACCAATCTCTATGGCCCTGAAACCACCTACTTTTACCTCAAATCTTCTTGTCTTTGATCTTCCAAATTTCTTTCTACATTGCTGGCAAACTGGCAACTCACTGCTCCCCCAAGGTCCACATAAATTATAATCTTAAGGCATTTCTCAAGCAAAGTGGATGAACTGAAAAACTGTCCAAGAGTCTGTTCATTGTGTGTGTGTGTGTGTGTGTGTGTGTGTGTGTGTATTGTGTGGGGGAGGTGGCAAGTGGGGGGCCTCTCCTCACCACTGCCTGTGATGCCACTCTGGTGCAATCTTCCATTTTCAGCTTGTACCCTCATTCTAAACCAAAAATATTCATGGCATGCTGAGAAATGTCCCTGCTGCAGAACTGGTAACAAGGGACCCTTCATGAAGCCCTAGGTGTGAGCTGGGAGCAAAGGGCTGGGAGAGTGATGGTGGAAGACCGGGGCGTAGGCTTCTGCCTTGTTCAGCACCCTTGTGCCTGCTGACACTTGGTCTCAAATTCACTGTTTCCAATTTGTGATGGCTTTCTGCTAGGCCCAGTGAATTCTATAGACTTGACAGAACCCAGTCCATTCCAGGTAATTCTACCCATATTTATTGTCCCATAGAAAGGTTCTGCATTTCTATTTGGGCTGAGTAGCATTCCAGGAACCTTTTTAGAAAGTTGTAGATTTCTCTGCTGAAGATGGCATGGCCTGTTCAAAGCAGTGTTCCAGGCAGATAGATGTGAGAAAAGATAGCCTTTCAAATCAATAGCCTCATACCATATACAGTGCTAGAGACCATGTTAAGATGCTGTAGCAGAAGTGCTGTCTGGCACAGCAATTTTGATTGGAACCTTCTAAATGTTTGACACTGTGCTGTCCATATTCATTTTCAGTCAGTGTTGTCTGTATCCTACAGGAGCATGATTGGTGAATTAATTAAAGATGTTATAGAGACCCCTGCATGTTTAGATCATTACAGATAGCACTAGTCTTTTGTTCTCTTTCCCTAGCATAGATGCTCTGTTTTGGCCGTTGGACAGCAGAGGGATTACTTTTAGAACATTCCACTTGAGCTATCTTTCTATGGCTGGTCTTCTTACCTCACCTTATTGGCTAACCTGGAGAAGTAGAGTAGCCAATACTGGGAGTATCTACTCACTTGTATAAGCGAAGGACTACAGCAGTGTCCATGGGTTGGCTCTGAGACAGGACTCCATTTATTCCCAATATAATTTTACCCTTACTTGGAGGGTGGTGGAGGTTTTACCAGCTCAGTCACGGTGTCCAGTAGCCTTGAAGTGTTTGGCTCCTCTCCTTTCTCCACACATTGTACAATTCTTACAATATATGGCGTGGTTTCCTTCAGAAAGGACTAGTGACTTACATATTTATTCACTGTGGTAGGACAGGGTCCTTCTTCATGAAAATTAAGGCACCTGCTTCAGTCAGTGGATTCTAGGTTCAAAACTTGGTTCATGCTCAGAAACAATGAACTGGGGCTTTTTTTTAAGAGATAAAAATGCTACAGAAAATTTGAAACTATAACAGTTTATTTCTATCTAACCTCCAGATCGCCTAGATTCACCAACTGTCCTGATAATGCCTGTTATAGCAACAAAGATCTAGTTCAGAATTACACATTGTGTTCAAGTGTTGCAAGTTTGTAGTTTTCATTGGTCAAAATAGTTCCTCAGATTTGCCTGACTGTGACGCCCTTGTGAAGGTGGCAGACCTCTTATGTAAGCAAGGCAGGACACTGGGAGACCTCAGAGATTACTTTCCAGGTGCCAAGGGCAAAGGCCAGGCTTATGTTTGGGCAAAGTTAATTCTATGTTACACAACATTTTATTTCTTCTTTCTTTACAGAACCTTTTTATTCCCAGAGCTTAATTTTTTTTTCTGTTTTCCATTTCTGGCTATGTTTTGAATTTTTTTTCTCAACTTTATCCTCGTATACCTCTTGAAAAATTTTAATTTCAGTTTTTACATTATAATTTTTATGAATTTTTTCAGTTTACTGATTTATTTCATCTATATAACATTCTACATCATCTCTGTTATTATATTATTTAAAGATTTTGAAAATCTCCTTGGTCATTGTCTTTTTTATTTCCTCTGAATTTTTTTTTTAGGGAAGGTGTTTGCTATTGATGTGTTTTTATATATCTTTCTTGGCAAAGGCTCCTCAAATGTCAGATAATCTCTGGCTATCATTTATATATGAAAATTATATTTAAACACCTGACAAAAACTGTATATTTGATGGGGATTTCTGTGTGTTTTGTTTGTGCTTTTGATACAGGGTCTCACCATACAGTTTGAGCTGGCCTTGAGCTCACTTTGTAGCCCAGACTGGTCTTGAACTTGCAATGATCCTCTTGTATCAGCCTCCTAAGTGCTGGGATCATAGGTCTGCACCATCAATCCCAGATTAAATAGAGCTTTCAGAAACTGACCACTTTAGGAAGAGTTTTAAATCCTCTCAAAACCTACAAGGGCAAGGCAGTTCTTGTAATTTTGCTTATGGATTTTTTACTTAACTGCATTTCATTATTTTTCTGTTGTAGCTGTAACAAAGGATAACAACACAGTGGTTTCAAACTACAAATCCACCACCTCGCACTTCTGCAGTTTAGAATTCCAAAGCATGCCTCTCTGGGCTAAGATCAAAGAGTTGTGTACATTTCTGGAAACTCAAAGAAATAATCTGCTTCCTGCCTATTCTGCTTCTATTCCTTGCCCATATTCCTTAGCTCATGGGCTCCTTCCTCCATTTTCAAAGCCAGGAAAATCAGGCCAAGTCCTCATACTATGATGACCTGACCACTATATCCTCCTTTGCCCTCTTAAGGACCCTTGTGATGACACTGGAACTCTAGCAGAGACAATCAAATAACCCAGGATAACCTCCTTATTTCAATGCCAATGGACAGGTATATTTTTATTCCATATACAACCTAGAATCCTTTTGCCATTCCCTAAAGCCATGCAGTAGTAGGTTTCAGGGCAGGGTATGCATAGCTTTGGAGGACATTATTTTGGATGTTTTAATCCCATCTGTTGTCATTTGCTTCCAGCTCCTTCTTATTTAGTCTTTTCCAGATAGAAATTAGTGTTCAAGTGTTTCTTGATGCTTTTTCTATGTGTAAAATCCTTCTGGAGGGACTGGCTGTTCCTGGATTGCCTAGTCAGGGGTATGTGTGGTCCGTTTCTTTATATCATTCACTCTCACATAGTCAATGAATCTGCCAGAATGGATTTTGGCTCCTGGGGCACTGGCTTCCTGCCTGCCCTTCTTTCTTTCTTTCTTTCTTCTGAGAAAAGATTGGAAGCTCTCAACCCTTGACTTGCTCTGTGCTTTCATATTACTTTTCTGAAAATGAGGAGCTCGAATAATTATTTTTTGAAAAGCCATTGAATTATTAATTTCTATTTTATCAAGCCAGGAACTAGCAAAACCAGTTCTTATCATAATTCTTTGTATCATGCCAGACTAATTTGTGTTCACTTAATGAAATGATTTCCTTATTTCATGTGAGGATACTAGACATGACTTTGTGCCTGTTAAACCAACACATCTGCTTCCAAGCTGTCTGTGTGATAAACTTTCTGGTAAATTATGTTTCTGCTGGATGAATTCATGTTTTTATTCAAAATAAAGTGTTATAAATGATTCATGTTTCTCCATACTTTCAAGGGGAGCAAATTAATTTTTTAATTGAACAGTGAAATGACCTGTTCTTCCAAAATACATATTAAAAGAAGATGGTTACAAATGACAACGAGGG
Source organism: Ctenomys sociabilis (assembly GCA_004027165.1). Taxonomy (NCBI): domain Eukaryota; kingdom Metazoa; phylum Chordata; class Mammalia; order Rodentia; family Ctenomyidae; genus Ctenomys; species Ctenomys sociabilis. Next base: position 28,686 of record PVKA01011498.1, read on the forward strand.
TTGAGAGCCTTTGAATTAATTTTTCATTTGCTGAATGTACTTGGCCAACTTTTCTGAGTAGAAATTTATAGCACTTAATAAATTATTAGAAAGCACCATCTTTCAAAATGAGAGTGGAGTTACTTGAAAGAAAATACAATAAATATAACAATAGCAACAGGAACAACCACATTTTATTTTATAAAAAGCCAAGACAAACAGACACAGTCTTAGTGACATTTTACTGGTTTCTGGGACAAAATACTCAACACTTAAATTTGACAAAGGGAAGCTTTATTTAGCCTACAGTTTGTGGAGGTTCAGTCCATACTCTGCTGACTCCAAGGCAAATGGCAGCAGAAAACTGTGACAAGAGAGGAAGAGAAGGTCCACCAAGCCTTTTCTCTTCCTTCCACACTGTCCGGGAGAAGACCAGTGCTCCACTGTAAAGATCAACCTCCTCTGAAGTGGCACAGGTGTCGTGACCAAGATTAGAACTTCTCCAGGGAAGTAGAGGCGGGAGGTGGGAGGAGTCTTCTTCACCTCTTTCCTATACACTTTCTGTGCTGAGTCACTCTGGGGAGACCCCGTAGCACCCTAGGGAGGAGCCCTCAGGGTGGGGCATCAACAGCCCAGATTCAGCCAAGTTGACACAATGTATCAACCCCTAGAGAGACTGACTAAATTAGTTGAAAATTAGGTAAAATCTTAAGGTTAAAAGCTACTGATGAGAATGCCAGTAGTTTTACTGAGTTATTTAAACTCACACAAATTGTATGTGCCCTCTACATAATGCTTTCAAAAGCATATGTATTATATATATTAGAATGACTATATCCAATTGACAAATACATTAGCCCACATACGTCTCATTTTTGTGGTGATAACACTTTAAAATCCACTCTTGGGGCTGGTGAGATAGCTCAGTGGTCTAAAGCATCTGCTTAGGCAAGCTTAGGCAAAGCACAGGGACTGTAGTTAGAACGCCCCCCCCCCCCCAAATCCACACCACATGCAGGCCAGCGCCACCCCCAGGATGGGCTGAGCTGGCCACAAACATAAATAAATATATAAAAAATAAATAAATCCTCTGTTGGTATATTTCAAGAATTTAGCATATTATTACCCATCTTCACTGTATGGTACAAAAGATCTCTCCAATTTATTCCCTCTATCTAACTGAAATTTTATATGCTATGCCTAATATTTTCTGATCCTTCTCTCTCCTCAACCACCTTATCCTGTGGGTAGGTACCATCATACTCTCTATTTCTAAGAGGCTAGTTTATTCAGATTCCCACAACTGAGTACTGTATTTGTCTTTCTGCGCCTGGTTTCTTTCATATAACATAATGTCCTCCAAATATGCATGAACCGTTGCATGCTGTTGGTTAAGATGTCTGTTATTACAATCATTATGCAAGAAACATGGAGGTTCCTAAAATAATTAGTAGAATTACCACATGACGTAGTAGCTCACTGTTAGATGTATAGTCAAAGGAAATGAAACCAATCAGATGAAGAGACCTGTGATCCTGTGTCAATGACAGTATTATTCACAACAGCCAGCCAAGAGAAGGCATCAACCTAAGTGCTTCCATCCATAGATGAATGGAAAAAGAATATGTGGTGATAGGTTTTGAATGGCGCCACATTTTCTGTACACACATTCTTTTTCTATGAGAAAATCTCTCATCTTCTCATGTCTTTCTCAGTGGAAATTTAGCACACTTTGATTTTATCATAGTTGAAATTTCATGATGTATGAAATTGATGTGGTGTTGAAATGCTTCAAAAATTTTCCTTATAGCATTTTCTACATTTCTATTGGCCTCTGTCATGAAATTGAAGCTTAAGTATGGAAGTTATTCTACAAAATATAACATAAACTCAGTCTTGTACCAATAAACCGTAATTTGAAGACAAATGTTTTCTGAGATATCATTAATATAATAGGTACTGTATCATTATAATACTGTACTATATAATTAAATGTATACATACTATATGCTATCATTAATCATACATACATGCACTACTGAATTGTCAATATAAATTATATTATACACATGGCATTAAGTTTTGCCCCATGAATTGCTTTCTATGGATGGAGTAGGTTTTCCTCAGTGGAATGACTTTAGCAAGGGATTTAATAATCTATCGACTTTCATACAGTTCAGTGAAACTAAGACAGACTTCAAACTAATTCATGAATCTAGATAATATCTAAGTAAAAATTGAGCTCCTACTATAAGTGTACAGTAAAGTCCATATTTTTAATAGGTCTCTTTTCAGGAGCTCCGGAAGGAAGAGTATCATGTGTTACTAGCTCATTTTGGCCCTTGTAAAATGTTTTAGCTATATGGTCCACATCGGACAACTGTCTAATGACCAAATTAGAATCTAGTTAGCTAAGTAAGTTATCTCTGTTTTTTCATCATTAACTTGTGGCAGAAGCTTAGGTTTCTCCCCTTTGTCTACCAAATAGAGCAAAATTGGATGACAGCATTTAAGAGAAAAATTATGGGAATCTTGAAAATAACTACGATGCAAAATCACCCTGATTTGATATTAACCTAGAGCTTGCTAGCCATGCCATTCTAGTGCATCTCCTGACTCATGATTTTGACAACTTCCCTTCTATTCAGGGCAATTGGTTGTCACCCCAGTTCCAAAATGTAAAGGCCACAGCTCCTTGCCAGTACCTTATATTATTCTATCCTTGCCTGAACAACAATCTTATTCTTTAGTGGAAATCTTTACTTAAATGTAGGATTCCCTCTGGTTGCTTTGTCATTGGTATGACAATTCAGACATTTTTTCAGAGTTTTTCCTATAGTACAGGAGATCTGTGCTTGTGCACTATCAGGTGGAAGATTTTTGGCTACTCCTCATGATATGCTCTAGATACCTACTGCTGAGTGGATGTAAAGACAAGACTCATCTTCATCCTCTTCCTAGTCTTATTCCAATAATCTTTTACTCTCTCTCTCTCTCTCTGTATTGGCCTCTTTCAAAATTTCTTATTTCCTGGAGCAACAACACTATCTGCCTTGTCAAAATTTAAGATCAAACAAACATTTACTTGAGAGTGTAGCAGAAATTGATATGGCATTAGAAGCAGTATGCTTTTAGAACACCAAAATGACAGGGATTCCAAGTATGGCCCTAGTATTAATGATTGCTATCTTCAGTGTAGTTGCTTAGTTCACAGGTATCAGCACTGGATTACTTTGATGAATTCATGCACCTACAATATATGAACAGCAATGGAATATCCATCTCTGACAAAAGTAAACAAAATAGGGGGATATAAATGAAGGACCATTTTGTAGTGAAAATATATAAATATCTGTATATAAAAAATAGCATAGACATATAGCTACTTTCTCTTAGTTCAATAAGAAGAAAGTTTGAACTAATAGTGTTTAGACAAGATATTGTGTCTATATCTTGTACTATAAGTAACTACTACAAAGACAACAATATGCAATGTATTATTTATTGTAACTGCCATACTAACCTGCTTTGAAACTGTCTTATTGTCACTTCTTTCTCAAAAATTTATATATATTTATATATATATATATATATATATATATATATATATATATATATATATATGTATATATAATCAAGCCAGGAGCCCCTCCTCCTCCCTACCTAACCCATCTTCAGAATATATCTGTAATATAGCTAAATGTATCACAAACCTATACTCTTTATCTCTTCTCCCACAAAACCTCATTCAAGACTGCCATCTTTCTGATAATCCACTGAAGCAGTGTCCTAATCTGCCTATCATAAGAGGACCATGAGTGTTCCCACCTTTAAGCCATAGTCTTCTCAGCATACCTCTTTGTATATCATCTTCCACTCATTACCCATCTTCAATGTTTTTTTCTTCCTTTCAGTGTACAGGCACCATGTTGTAACATGACCATGGGCATGTATTTCATACAGGTCACCTATTGTGCTAGATTAATTATCAGCCTCATATTTCCCTACCAAAAATTACAATTTTGAGTGAGCTCTGTCTTTGATTTAAACATAATCTTGACCTGGCCATACTGTCACCGAGGGCACCGTCTCTCTATTTTTTTTTTTTTTTTTTGGTACTAATATTCTTTTAGTCCTGTTCTACTTACTTTCCTTTCACCTATGGCTCTTATCTGCATAGATTTTGTATTTGCTCTTCCTCTGTGGTAAAAGTCTTTTTCCTCAGATTAATTAGTTGACTCCTTCCCATTGTCTCGAGTGTCTTTGTCAGCACCACTTTCCATCATCTTCATTTCTAAGGGAAATTATTAAAACCACTCATCTTTCAGGATTTGCCTGCCTTCTCCATGAGGCTGCACCCCATGGGTCAGGTGTCTGTGTTTCACACTGTCTCCAAGCCCAGGGCCGGATGGCTTAGCACTCAATAGAGTTAATTCAATAAACATTGATTAAACAATAACTAAAATAGGTTGTTTTCTGCACATAATTGAAGGGTCAATTTCTGGTGATGAACCTCAGGACAAGGGAAAACTACTATAAAGAACAATTATCTTTATCTCTAGAATTTGAATATCCATTACACTATTTAAATGCAACATGTTATTAAACAGATTAACCCCTCCACCACACTGTACATCAATAAATATACTCCCAAAGTTTTTTTTTTTTTTGATCAGAGTGTCTTGTGTAATACCTCCCATAAAATCAACCATTTTACTTCTCCCAAGCAAGCAAATAGAACAAAATGCAAATGCAAGCAGGGGAAACTGTTTTCTGGTTGCAAATCTCAGATTATCTAAATGTTGTCTTTTATTTACTCTCAGTGAAGTACACAAGCCTCCCTTCCACTTTTTTATATTCTATACAAAGGAGAGCTATAATTGGATATTTAGCTTTATCTGTTGAGTATTACCAATGCATTTATGTAGAATTGAAAGTCGGTTGATAAACAATTATGTGCTGTGAATTTCTTTTTAGTTCATGTCAAATCTACACACAGTGTAGCCCCAATTCAAAACACTATTACAACTATTTGGTTATTATTTCTAAAAAGAGTATAGTTTATACATAATAAACACTGTAATTTTTCTCATATTTTGTTTGGTTTATAAATTTGACTTGAAATCCAAAATAGATTTTGGGGTAGTATAGAGAGAGAGAAGAGAGGCAAAAAAGAGATAAAGAGGAAGACAGAGAAAGAGAGAGAGGCAAAGAAGAGTTAGAGATAGAGATAGAGAGAGAGAGAGACAGGCCAAGAAGAGATGGAGAGACAGAGAGAGAGAGACAGAGGCAGAGGCAGAGACAGAGACAGGGACAGAGACAGAGACAGAGAAGGTGTATTTGTATGCTGGCAGTTGTTCCAGTCTCCTGTTCTCAGGGCTTGAAACACCCACCCTACTGTGGTTTACATAGGAGTCAGCTTGGCTCCATTTGAAAGTGACTCTGACATATAGGGTGATTGAGGATGATTGCTTTCACTTACTTGATTAAAACTGGTAGAAATGTAGATAGTTCTCCGGTAATTTTTTATGCAGCTTGCTGACTATTGCTTTTCTTTTTAAATGGACATTTACTACCTATTTAGAACAATAAAATACCTCAAAGCAAACATTAAGCAAAATGCAGCCTATCTGTCACATACCCTGCTTCTCTTGATACTAGTAAGCATGAATAGCCCAATTACATGGTCAATTCTGTATTTTTACAAGTTGCTTTATAGATTCACTTTGTGATCACTAATAAACCTATTTAGCAAATATCTAATTAAAGAAACCTTAATGAAAGCCAATTATATAGTACCCTAAATTTACTAAATTTTATTTTTGGAGTGCCAAAATGTGTTTTAAACAAGTTGTGTTATATATATATATATATATATATATATATATATATATATATATATATATATATATATATATATATATATGTGCTAAAAATGTCACTCTTGTGCACACCAATTTGCCCACAGTAACACTAAGGGGCAATTAACATTTTAAACCATGTGCTGCACTCATCAGTTACTTTCTATTGTGATTTTCCTTATTGTTAAGAGTGTAAATACATATATAGTAAATGCACTTTAGTAGTAATTAGTTTGAACTTTATCAGCAGACCTTACCAATGACAAGGGAGTGTGTGTCACTCACACACTGATACAGCTTTCAGAAGAAATTCATCGGTGTGCTGGGAGAGAAAAATAAAATATCCCAGTAATGTAGGAGGTTTGCAAACAATACAAGAATCAGTAGGTCCACATGAAACTGATATGACTCCAGCTTTAAAAAAATGTTTGTTTTGTAATAATTTTAGATTTACAGAAAAATAACAAATCTGGTTGAGTTTGCATTTACCTTGCACCTGAGTTCCCTATTTCAATCATGAAAAGCAGAAAATTAACATTAATTACTCACCTACAAATCATATGCTAATACCTCACTTCCTTGCATCAAGATTAGCTGTTTTCCTTGTAGAGTATAATTCAGTGTTCCTGATTCTACTTAGTCCCTGACACTTTTAACAGCCTTCAGTGATTGAGAGTCCCTTAGTTTTTCCTTGTCTTTTGTGAACCTGACATTTCTGATTCTTAAAATTATGAATCAGTTATTTTGCAAACTAGCACACAATTTGGATTTGCCTGATGTTTTTCTATTAAATCAAGCTCGTGTAGTTTTTGGCAAGAACAGCACAGAAGCGATGCTATGTCCTTCCCAATATGTCTTATCGCTAAGTACCTGTGTCAGTATGTCCTACTACCTGGGATATGGACCTTAAACTCTCAGCTAGTGAAGTGTCAGATTTCTTCTTTGTAAAGTTACCTTTTGGGTCTCAGATGCCGCCACCGGCTCGTGTAGCTTGTTCACTTGTCGCTCTGCTTCCCAACCACCGCAGATGGCAATGGAAGAAGAAATTGCTGCTCTCGTCATTGACAATGGCTCCGGCATGTGTAAACCTGGCTTTGCTGGTGACGACGCTCCCCGGGCTGTGTTCCCCTCCATTGTAGGCCGCCCCAGACACCAGGGTGTGATGGTGGGTATGGGCCAGAAGGATTCCTATGTGGGCGATGAGGCCCAGAGCAAGCGTGGTATCTTGACCCTGAAGTATCCTATCGAGCACGGTATTATGACCAACTGGGATGACATGGAGAAGATCTGGCACCACACCTTCTACAATGAGCTGCGTGTGGCCCTAGAGGAGCACCCAGTGCTGCTGACAGAGACCCCCTTGAACCCGAAGGCTAACAGACGATGACTCAGATCATGTTTGAGACCTTCAATACCCCGGCCATGTACGTGGCTCTCCAGGCCGTGCTGTCCCTGTATGCCTCTGGGCGCACCACTGGTATTGTGATGGACTCTGGCGATGGGGTCACTCACACAGCGCCCATCTATGAGGGCTATGCCCTCCCCCGCACCATCCTGCGTCAGGACCTGGCTGGCCGGGACCTGACAGACTACCTCATGAAGATCCTGATGGAGCGTGGCTACAGCTTCACCACCACTGCTGAGAGATTGTTCGTGGCATTAAGGAGGCGCTGTGTTACGTCACCCTGGACTTTGAGCAGGAGATGGCCACAGCTGCTGCTTCTTCCTCTTTGGAGAAGAGCTATGAGCTGCCTGATGGCCAAGTGATTACCATTGGCAATGAGCACTTCCGGGGTCCAGAGGTGCTTTTCCAGGCCTTTTTCCTTGGTATGGAGTCCTGTGGCATCCACGAGACTACCTTCAACTCTATCATGGAGTGTGACGTGGATATTCGCAAGGACCTATGTGCCAACACAGTGCTGTCTGGTGGTACCATCATGTACCCAGGCATTGCTGATAGGATGCAGAAGGAGATCACAGCGCTGGCATCCAGCACCATGAAGATCAAGATCATCGCCCCTCCTGAATGCAAGTACTCCGTGTGGATTGGTGGCTCAATCCTGGCCTCACTGTCCACCTTCCAGCAGATGTGGATCAAGAAGCAGGAGTATGATGAATCAGGCCCCTCCATCGTTCACCATAAATGCTTCTGAATGGACTGAGCAGGTGCCGGACACCTGCTGCATGAGCTGATTCAGAAGTATAATTTGCCCTGGCAAATGTACCAACCTCAAGCTAGCCTCATGAAACTGGAATAAGCCCTTGAAAGAAATTTGTCCTTGAAGCTTGTATCTGATATCAGCACTGGATTGTAGAACTTGTTGCTGATTTTGACCTTGTATTCAAGTTAACTCCCTGTGCATATCTTTGACTCATCCCCTTAGTCGATGTGGTTCGGTCACTTGGTTGAGTTGAGCACACTTGAGGAGAAATCTGCGGCTTGGCAATCGGGGTGGCCGCAGCACAGATCTGTGCAGGGTATTGAGTCAGAGCTGACTGTTCTAGGATTTCTCAGGCTGGCAGGACTTGGTGAACCAGTTGTGACTCCGGTCTTTGCTGGTCTAACAGGGTGGGAGAGTCCGAGCCTTACAACCCTGTTTCCATCCATCATAATTGTTTTCCCACCTGAATACTGGCGGTGGTTTACTTGCCTTCAGTTGGAAACAGTTTGCATTTACAACTGTAAATTTATTCAATCATTTAATTTATGTAAGGTTTTTTTGTACTCACCTCTTTAAGATGACAAATTTTGGTTTTCTACTGTGAGAACATTAGGCCCCAGCAACACGTTATTGTGTAAGGAGAAATAAAGTGCTGCAGTACATGGAAAAAAAAATAAATAAAGTTACCTTTTGCCTGTGTGATAGCCTGTATCTTTTCGAGTTTTCACTTGCTGATTTGGTTCTCCATTGGTAGATTCTTCAACAATTATTACAATGGTGACTCCCTAATAGCAATCTGGAATTTCTCTCATTCCTTTCTGATTTCATATTTTTCTTTCAAGAACTGCCCCTCCCTAGTGGTCAATCATTTATTCAATGACTATGAATGTTAGCATGGTACATGGGTATTGATCTGATTCTACAGACTGTAATCAAATGCTGCGACTAAGTGTTGCTCGGGTTGCAACACTTTGAGCTCTTTGGCTCTTTAGGTACAGCATTTGGAAGGACACAACATATTATATGACCAAGTTAACTATTGTTTTTTGTTGTTAAATAAATGAATACATGAATATTAATACTTAGTTATTCACAAATAATTTCTATACACTTCTAGAAGAAAAATACCTAAGGAAAAAAAAAAACACCATTTTTCTCCATAAGAAATAACCTTTCCTCCGCACATCAATAGTTTTAAGCACAGATGATCTCAACACAAGTACTATTCCCTTCCTCTCTTGCAAGAGAGAACCTATGCTTCTCTTCTCCTTGACTTGGCTATTTAACAAGGTCTATATTACTGTCTTCCTCTGCCTTTCATCACTTTTTTTTTTTTTTGTTTTGGTGGAACCAAGGATGAACTCAGGCCCTTGAGCTTGCCAAGGAAGAGCTTATTCTACTGAGCCATCTCCCTGGCCCCTGCCTCTCTTCATCTCATTGGTGCTAATTGATGTGCTCTAACTGACACAGAAATGTCCTATGATTCTGTTGTGTAGACAGCAAGCTCTGAAGTTTCTGAATCTACTTTTAGGAATACATACACCTTTGTACCTCTTCCTCTGGTGATGTGCCCTGTCTACCACCTTTGGCTACTACTGTAGTTGCTTACAACTTTATTTGGCTCATCTTTTCTGAAAATCATATGGGGAGTTATTCTGCACTGTGAGGTGTTCAGGGGGTGGAGACTTGATCTAATTATATTTAGAAATGGAGCCTTTTGAAGGTGATTAGAATTAAATAAGATAACTAGGGCAGGATCTCTATGATAGAATATAGGTTGCTATATAAAGACAGAGGGAGAGGGATGGAGATGGAGGGATGAGGGAAGAAGAGGAGGAAGATAAGAGAGGGGAGGAGAAGGAATAGGGAGTGGGAAAAGTGGGGAGAGGAAGGGGAAGGGAGGTAGGAAGAGGGGTGAGGAAAGGGAGGTCATGGAGTGCATGCACCTATGTACACACACATCTTGGTCTCTCCTGATGTCGGGACTCAGTCAGCAAGAGGAGCTGGTATGGGATGTGGCCCTTTGACTTTGGACCTTGTTAGGCCTTTTGTCTAGCTGTCTCCCCAAAGGATCATCAGAAGTGAAGTTTCCTCAGGGTCATCTGGGTCTAGAGTGTTTGATGCTGGAATTGATCCATGGTACGGTGGTATGCACGAGCATGTGAGTACTGCCTACCCTGAGAAGACTGGATAAGATACAAAGGACAGGGGAGCCACGGTCCTCCATTGCTGTGGTGTGCCTCCTTCTGCCTGCCATGTTTTTCCTCTGTCAGATCTGAGTGCCATCAACCCTGCCTGGAGGCCAGCCAATTATGGACTGTATTCTCTGAGAACTGTAAGATAAATGAGTCTTTCCTCCCTTAGCATGGATGTTGTGATTTTTGTCTCAGTAACAAGAAAAGTGACTCACACAGCTGCAGACCTGTGAGCCAAGGTAAAATTCTTTTCTGAGAAACTTGCCCAGTCTGTGTGGTATTGTGTAGTTGACAATGGAAAATCAGCTATCACACTCCAGACTATTTACAGTTTTATAATGTTTTTAGAACATACAGTATATTTCATGATCTTCAATGTTCTTTATGTTCTCTGTGTGCATATATATATATATATATATATATATATATGCATTCATATAAATGGATATATCTTTGAGACATCTGTCAGAAATGGTAGCTTTTTAAAACTTTTCCTTCATGAAATTGTAAAGAGAATTATTTTTCCGATTAAGTTGACTAAAAGCATAGCTTTTTTCATTTATTTGAGCCACAAAGCTTTTAAAGTACCTTTTTCTTCTGAACCTAAAGCTTTCTTTTTCAAATGCCCCCTGGCAGGTATATCTTATGGATTCTGACCTTGCTGATAACATTCACTTTTACCTGTATAGATGCTCAGGTGTGTCCTGGCTGCCTTGAAAAAGTCAGTGTATGGAAAACTGAAGTGTATTCTAAGAGACATACACTATCTAGTATTTTGTATTCTGCTTCAGTCTAAACAAAGGACTCATCAGTAATACAAAAGTAATAATGATTTCTACACAATATTCAACACAAATAGGACAATAACATCTTATGAAATTTAAAGCCCGAATTCCAAGTATCTTTTTCGAAGCAGTCTCCAAACCGCTGGATTCACAATACAGGATTAAGGCCCTAGGCAAACTGCTAGGCATTTCTAATCCTGTAGAACAGCTTCGTATATGGTGCCGCCGAAATAATTTAGGGAAAATAAAAATCATCTCAGGGGTGTGTTCCCAGGTCTCAAATCAAGCAATTTCGATTAGATGTGAACAACATGTATTGCCAGAACACCCTCATGCTGAAGTAGAGGCACATTCATGGCTTGGGGGCTGTTGTTACGATTCCCTTGTGTGGCTACAGGAAGGCAGCTGGAAAGGACTCCATGAACGGGGCCTGAGTGCGTTTCTGAGAAGCAACAGCCTGTGAGGCGAGCTGGCCCCGGCTGGTGGTGAACTCCAGCAGGCAGCAGTCAGAACTGTCACGGGGAAGTTTTGTGAGAGTTCTGCTTCAGCCTCAGTAAGCCAGAAACAGGCAACCTTTGCATTTGACCTCATCTGATTCAGATCAGATTATCGATAGCTAAGTCATCTCAGTATTGATTTCAGGAAAAGAAATACATTTATAATGTGCTTTCTTTCTTTATTTTTTCTTTGTATTTTAGGGTAGGGTCTATAGGGTCTACAGGGTTTCATTGCATAGATTGGACTCGTAGTGATCCTCCTGTACAGCCTCCCAAGTGCTGAAGTTACAGGCTCGCTCTGCCACGCCCAGGCTCAGTCATTGCCTCAGTGCCCCCAAGATGGGGCCGGCACCGCAGGCCTGGGGATGGCTTTGCAGGTACTGCAATCCGCTCAGCTATTTGGCGGGCCCTAAATGTGTTTTCAAAATGTGCACAGAAGCCGCAATAGTACACCACCTCAGAAAACACTCAAATACACACCACTAATTTTTCAATGAAGAGAAATTTTCACCTCAAACTTCCTTAATAAAAAGTTCATTCCTGACTTGCGATATGTATCCAGTCATTCAGTTCATCAGCTTTCCCTGTGATTAGAATATAGGAATTTCCTCTATTTTTGGTATAGTGTTCTGCTGTACTCTCCTGCTTCCATTTATTTTCAGACTTGCATAACAGAGATAATGTAGCATTCTGCTTTATTTCAAGCGTGATGTTAACTCCTTTGAAGTTGGAGAGTGATTGCCTAGTTTGCTGAGTAGGCTAATGTTCAATCCGACTGAGCACCTTTTGAGATGCAAACTGTATCCTGTTTCTCTAGTCTCTGGGAATTACACACAAGTACCAATAATATGAACGTAAACAAAGCTTGTCACCTAGGGATCTGGATACACTCTCAGCATTATGTAGTAAAAAAATATTTTTTTTTTTGCTGTAATTAAAACCCAACTTCCAATTATTTCTTCCAATGTAATTTGAAAAATTAGAATCCCAAAAAGAATATGTGAGAATTTACAAAACATTTTGATTCAGTGATAAATTGATATGAGGAGTTACTGGAAAATATAGTGGACGCTTAAATTAAAACAAATTGCAGTAACAGACATATTATCAAGAACAATGGGCATATTCAAAGTGAGAAGAAAGTATTTTGTGTCTTTTAAGAGGGATTTTTAGCAAGTGTGTACTTCGGTGCAATAACAGTTTTTGTTTAAGCATTCATATTTTTTGAGCACACCACATTGATCAAATGCTTAAGATGATTTCTGCAATAAAAACATTACATATCCTCATCTACCTTATTCCCTGGAACTCCCACTATAGGCTTCTGGCTCTTCTGTGTCAAAATCACCATGAAAGGTAGATGTTTTGAATTGCTTCAGGGCATCCAGGCAACTAGCACATCACAAGTAAAGACAATCAGGAGGGAGAACTCTGGAACTGTTATAAAATGTAACAAGAATCATAGGAGAGGGTGTGGGGAGATAGCTCAGTAGAATAAGTGCTTGTCTGGCAAGTGCAAGAGCCTGAGTTCAGTCCCCTGGTTCTGCCAAAAAAAAAAAAAAAAAAGAAAGAAAAGAACTATAGGCTAAATGGGTTCACACTATGAGAGGGATTAATGACAATGTATCTTTTACTTAATACATTTTTAATTTAAATATTCACTATATTTCTGGTCATATGCCCTTCTGTTGTACTGCCCACACAAGGAACACTCAATGTGAATGAAATAAACTCGACAGTTATAATTTAAAATGCAATTTCAAAAAATACATTGCAATGTATTATAGTACGCCTTGAAGGTAGAAGCATTTGTTTCAAGTGTGGCATGCCTCTCTTAAGGAAGAAACAATATTTCATGCACTCTTTAATTTGTATTTATCACACAAGTCTGATAATCAAAATCACCTGAAAGTCTCATACTTTGAATTAATATTTTCTTTTATAATAGTAAAACTAAGACATTTTGGAGGGTGATAATAACTGAGTGTAGTTGTTTTGTAAGTGTAAGTCTATCAAGATATAAGTATCCAATAAACATGTCTGAAATATGAGACAATATACAGAGAAGTGAGACATAAGAAAGGAAATAATTTACAAGAAAATTACAGTTTAAGCTGTAGAAGGATAGGAGAGGACAGAAGATGTGCCTTGCAAATAGAGCAGCTGAGAAACCATTAATTCATTTGTTTATGAGCTTTGCCTAATGTGAAGTTTTCCCCCAAATATCACCATTTGTGAAATTAGAATAAAAGCACAGAAATTTTAAATATGTGAAATGCACATGGTAAATACACATGCAAAAAAATCTGAAAGGGAAGTTACACAGAACTGTGCTTGTTCATTTTAATCTGCACACAAACCACTAGAGATCTTGTTAAAGC
>PVKA01011498.1:42645-60796 GCA_004027165.1 Ctenomys sociabilis
ATCTATCTATCTATCTATCTATCTATCTATCTATCTATCTATCTATCTATCTATCTATCTATCTCTATAGAGATTCACATCCACAAGTGATATTTTGAACAATTAGTTGAGGAGGGAGCACAAAGATAAATCCCATAATTATGTCAACAATTCTCAACTATATAGACAGTTTTCTTGATAGAAAACCTGGTGAGAGGTTGTAGTCTTCTTCTCAAGAGACTTTGATGGTGCGAGAAGGAAGTGCTGATTAACATCCTGCTCCTGAAATCCTGCAGCCCTAAAGTTCAGCTGATGGTGCTCCGTAGACAAGCAGATGTTTGGATTAGTTGATTAGAATCTGGAGGAAAAGGAGATTTAGATTCAACTTGTTAAAATGTTTGAAGGAATGAAAAACTCTTTGGGAGTTTTACAGCTTAGAAATTCCTTGGTGGGATGATTTTGGGAGTGTGCATGACTCATTTTGCACTGTGGAAAATTTCTTCTGGCTTCCTTTGTTTTCATGATTCGTTTTCTCTACTTCTGAGAAAGACACTGCAAGTATCTTCCTAAAATTGCATGTTTGGTTTAATCAAATATAAAAGTCTTATCTATGAATGATACTTAAACATTTCCTTTTTTACTTTTTTGATGGAACCAGGGATTGAGCTCAGGCCCTTATGCTTACCAAGGAAGCACTTATTCCACTGAGCCATCTCCCTGGCCAAACATTTCCTTTTTAAAAAAAAAAATCTCTAAGGATATTCTGCTAAAACTAAACCCAACCTTAAATCATGGAGATTCAATTTCCCTGAGATATAGATAGAAGTTTATGTTTTTTTTTTAATTTCAGTAATTTTATTGAGAAACAGTAATGAGACAGTTTCAGTTAGTAGGAGAGTTTCAATAATTAATACATTAGATATTGTTGTCTTCTTAGTGGTTATTCGTAGTACAAGATGCAGACATGATATCTTGTCCACAAACACTATTATCACAAATCTTTCTATTCATTGAATTAAGAGAAAGAGGCTGTATATCTATCCTAACTATTTTGTATGTGCAGATACAAAATGGTCCTTTATTTGTATCCCCTTTTTTTTGTTTAGTTTTTTCAGACATGGGTATTCTATTGCCATTTAAACACTGTAAGTGAGTGAATTCAGCAAAATATGCCAATATAGTGGAAGTTTACATTGATCATGACTGGTCAACAATATATTTAGTCTCTTTTGTAACATGAAAATTTCAAACACATGAATATAAATTATTAAAACTAGTTATTTTTTCAGTAGATGCAAACAGGTGAAAATGTGTCTTAATATGAATTTAGAAGTATGGCCCAAAACTTTCCCCAAACTGCACTTCCTGTCTTCAAATGACAGATGGAATCGTCTTTGAGTAGGCATTGCCATGGTTACTTTTCTCTCATTGCTGGGACAAAATACCTGACACCAAAAATCAAGGAAGGAAAGGTTTTCGAACTCACAGTTAGTGGATGTTTCAGTCCATACTCAGTTGGCTCCGAGAAAGAGTGGCACATGGCAGAGGGCAGCAGTTCATGGTGGTGGAAAACAGCAATGAGCAAATAGGGGAGCAGCAGCTGAGGTAGCGGCAAGCCTCTCTCCCTTCTTTATCCTGTATTCAGACTATCCGCCCCAGGACAAGTGTGGCACTCACACCCATAATCCCAGCATTGGATCATGAATAAATGGCAAACTACAGATGCCTGCCCCAGTGACTGCATGAGGCTTTGGGGGAGGGATACACTAGACACCAACCACAATAGGCATTTTATTGTTGCTATTGCTTTTTATGAGCTTCAGAATGTTGGTCACATGTACTTCAGCTATATTTGGCTGGATACATCTAAAAAAGGGCTTATGACTTTACAAGCTAATGAGCAGTCAAGAAATGATACTCATGATAGATAACAGGTGATGTTTGATTTCGCTTGCTGACATCCCTATGTTGTCCATCTATATGCTTAAGTCTGTATAGAACTGTCCTTGTGTTGCTGCCAGTGGGGGCCTGAGTTTGCAGCCTCAGTGTTTATCTACAGGTACCTCTCTGAAGTTCTTCTTCATGCTTTTGAACATTTATGAGTAAATTTTTTTTTTTAATCTCAGCTCTTGGCCCTATAGTTTTGGGTATCTCCTGCATTTGCTCCATGTGTGAGCATCTCCTGCTCTGTATGGTATATTACAGTGCTCTCGCAGATCCTATATGTCCTCTGCAGGGTACTTCTTTACCAACTGCATGGTGGAATGTCTCAGTTCTTCACACAGTTTGATACGTTGGGGTTTCTGGCTGGTGCTCTATCCTATGTTTAACATCCTCAGAACTATGCCTTAAATCACTTTTGTGTTCCAGGGCAGTGATTCTCAAACTTCTGAAAATCTTTTAAAAATCTCCTAACTGGAGCTGTACCTTGGATACATAAAATCAGAACCCTTATACCAGTATAGTAATACCTCAAGCTTTCTACTACTTAAACAGTAAAGTTAAGAAAAAGAACCTGCTTGGTATTGATAACTTTAGTTAATAATTGCACCAAAAATCTGGCTTGAAAATGCTTGAACAGGTTGAGAGTTGAATAGGTTGTCACATCTCCCTGTGGATACAAGGGGTGACACTTCTGTACTCTAAGTGTTGTTCTCACCCAGGCAGCATATAGTACTTGTGTCACTACATTAAAAGTTTCATTGTGCTTTTTATTCCTACTTTTTTGGCATAGAATGTCCTAACAGCGGTTCCAGAGAAAGTTAGTGCATTAATGCTGAGAGGAAAACAGAACCTCCATGGAGTGAAACCAGGAAACCATTGCACTGGGAAAATGGATTTGTAAGGTAATTTTGGGGTCACAGAACCAATTATTTGGTTTTCCATTATTTCTTGTGGGAAAAATGTATTTATTTCTTGGACTTTTCAGTGTTCCAATATGAATTTGGGATGAATTGAGTCAGAAAACTGAGGTACCACTGTATTTAAAAAATTCCCTGAGAGAGTCCAACATCAGCCTAGTAGGGGAGCCCAGGTGCATGAGACTCTCGCCTATCACTTGCCCACGGCATCTGCGTTCCTACCAGTCATGTCTGCCAGCATCTGAGGAGCCCTTGGGACTCTGGACAAGACCAGCACCGGTGGCTGTGCTCCAAGTGCCAGGCCTACAAGTCAGTGGGCTCTGTGGGATCCAGTTTCTCATAGCTCCTGACCTGTACTCAGAGATCTGCTTCTTTTTGTGTTCCTCTTCAAAGGGGAAGTAACTATCACACTCCCAGGAAGAAGTGTCATGCTTTCAGTGGAAATATTTGTGTTCAGGAATGTGACCAAGACATGTGTGATGTCTCACATGAAAAAAGAAAATGAAGGCATTTTCTTTTAACACATATGCTTTATATCAAAGACACTCGTCAGTATTTATAGGAGTATTTTGCAAATAAAGGCTTTTCCGTGGAATAAATTTTTTCAAAAATACCATTCTCTGCCTATCAGAGTACAAAAGTCTTCCTTTATCCATGGGGGTGTATATTTCAAAACTCGAGCCTATGCTTGAAATGCAGATAGTATTGAACCCGATTTACAATGGTTTTTCCTAAATATGGTATACATACCTATGAGAAAGTGTGCTAAATTTATTAATTAGGTGCAGGAAGAGAGAAAAAATCATTATAACAGAACAATTGCAACAGTACTGAAATAAAATTGTTAGCGTCCTTGCTCTTGTAATTTGGGACCATTATGAAGTAATGAAGGGTTGTGTGGATATAGAAACTGTTGCACAGTGGCACATGGTTTGATGACAGACATGGTTATCAGTGACTGATGGGCTGGTTAGTGCATATGGCCTGGATATGGTGGCCAGAGGGATGATTTTTGTCCTGGACAGGATAATGTGGAGCACCACAAGATTTCATGATGATACTCAGAATGGCATGCAATTTAATACTCATGAGTTGTTTATTTCTGGAATTTTCTATTTAATATTTTTGGACCACAGTTGAGCAAGAGTAACTGAAACCACAGAGAGTGAAACCACAGATAAGAGGAGAATATTGTAAGTCAAAATGGATCTCTGTTCTTTACTTTTACTTTTTTATTTATGTTTGTTAGAGACAGATCGTTCAATCATTCAGTCACTACATATGCACATCTTAGTTCAAATCCCTTCTTCAAAAGTTTAACCCACCGTTGCCTGGGAGGAACAGGCTTATATGTTGAAATGGGATTTATATAACTACTGAGTTGCATTTTAATATCCTGTGTCTGACCGGTCTATATACCTCCAAGATTTGGTCTTACTGGAAAATTCAATAAATATTGCTCATGAACATTTTCACCAACCTAAATTTGATTAGGTCTTTGCCTTTTTATTCTGTTTGTTTGCAATAATTTTTTATTAGGCATTTAACCGAAGGGAGCTACAGAGATGATTGCCTTCCTGGTGATTGATTAGATATCTGGTGCTAACAGTACAGTATTATAACAGATACTTAATAAACCTTTTAGCCAGTGGTACTCAGAAGGTAGAAGTGACACTGCTTCTGTCTGTATTGTGATTTTAGTTAGAGGATGGATGGGATTTTGATGGAAGAATCTGAGGGCAAGGAAGGTGGAGGGAGGGAGTGTGGAGGTACAGAGGTGGTTGAGTTAGTTCCCTTTTCATTTTGTGCAGATGTGGAGAAATTGGATAAGTGAAAAGGGAGATGAAAATTGTACAATTTCAGTCATTTCCTCAGCAGTCTTCCCTCCGAAGGTTGGTTCTGTAGCTGCTGGCAGGATGCCAACTTGCTAAGTCCTCTTAAATTGACAGAGAAGCCAGATAAATATCCACTCTTGGCAGCCCTTCCCTGACAGATGGTCTGGCATTCATGGTGTAATCCAAGACAACAATGGTAAAGCTAAAAACTCTCTGGCCTAGCATCTCCTAGTTACTGCATGCAATATGTAACTCGGATTTCCATGTGCTTGCAGTTACTGTGATGGAAACGTGGGAGCTGGAATCAAATATAATAACCAAGAAATTGCATCCACATTGAAGATGGTGAGAGTATCAGATAGGGGTGGCTTTTAGACTTGAAACGGAATTGTACACATAAGTAGGCATGTTCATTTCTTTTCTCCACATGAATGCCAGTTATACACTCAAGACCCCCAAAGGAAATGGAAAATAAATGAGCTTCTAAGAAATTTCATTCAATCGCCTTCCAAGACTTCTGGTCAGCAAGTTGGATTTTAGTGCCAAGAAAAAAATTCAAACAGCTTGCAAGTGTCCTTGATGGCTGTAATTATTTGTACCGCTGTTTCCTGACACTCATCATCTACATTCAAGGATGAAGGACAATATGGTGTCATAATGGCTGTGTGATTCAGGCAGCTCGACAGTGACAGCAGCTGGCCTGAAGCCACTGAAACTTGGTCCTTCAGCCTGTCAGTCTTCCCTTTTTTTTTTTTTTTTTAAAGAAATCCCTCCTCCACTAAATGAACTTTCAATTTGGAGAAACTACTGCTATTTACTAGAGGATGCATATTTCTTTTTTGTGAAGAATGGCTTAGAAGGTTAAGAACAGAGAGATATGATTGAGAGAGAGAGGATTGTCTGGAATTATATAGATGACGCAAATAAGTATTTCACAATAATGAGCATCTTCAAGAAAATTCTCTGCAGACAGACTTGATGCCTAAATTAAGATCTTGGAAGGAAGTATGAAACTTCATCAAAAATGGAGCAGACTAAGGGAAAAGAATTATTGATGCTTCCAAGCCCTTCAGAATCATGAGGCCATCTATCACCACAATTGCCAATATTGGCAGCGGAAGCTGTTTGAAACTTGTTCTCTCAAAATAATTACAACCTTGTAGTTCCTGTTTGAAAGGAGGCTATGATTAATGGTGGAATCTGGTAACTTTGTTTTGGATTTAGCTGGGACATTAATTGTACCTGTTCTGCCTATTGATTTAATTATTTGTTTCCTTAAAAACTTGCATAAAGTTGATATTTTTTATTTTATTGCCTGTTAATGAACAATTAAAGAAAAAAAACCTCATGTTATTTCTGAAGTAGATCTCTATCTAAGAGGAAAATCCACTTTAAGTTCTCAGTTTTTCATTTACATAATATAAAGTTACATTACAAATGTGGTCTTGCCAATGGTTTAGGCCTATAATGGCTCCTAAAGTTTCATGTGTTCAGAGGTGGTGCTTTGGGAAGGTGACTGGATTATGGGGTGCTGTACTCAGCAGTGTATTGATCCATTGAAAATGAGTCTATAGCTCAATGTGCTATTAGGGCATGGAGTCTGCTCAGAAGGGGAGGGCAGTGGAAGCCTGGCCTGCACTAGTACACTGTATCTCCCTCCCTGTCTCCCTTCTTCGCACCTTGCTTCCTGGCTACAATGACTGAGAAGCTTTTGGTCTGCCAGGGTCTCTGCAGTCCCTGTTCTGTATTGGTGTCAGTTGTGTGTGGCCTGAAATTATGAATCAAGGTACATCTCTCCTCCTTTTAATTTGTGAGTATGGGATATGGCGAGAGGTTTATGACTTAAGATAGGACTCTTATCCAAAAGAAACAAGGTGTCCATTAGCCACGCCTCCAAAAGTTGTTGTCCATGATGGTCACTTAGTGTGTGTTATTGGAAGAAGAGATAAAGGGATGCTACAGTGTGTCTACAAGAGTGAACTGATCCCAGGATCCCCAGCAGGCTTTTCTCCATAGTAGAAGATACGGTAGTGAATACGCATAGTGAAGTTCTCTCCATTTTTAAAAATATTTTTTAATATTTGTTTGATGCAGGGTCTTGCTATGCAGCTAGGACTAGTAGTGATCCTCCTGTCTGAGATTCCCCAATACCAGGAATACGGGGATGTGCCATCATGCTTGCTTTGGAGGCCAGCATGGCACAGCCGGGGATCCAGGGCTGGCATGACGTATGGTACAGGTGATGGAACCTGGGTCCTTGTGCTTGCCAGGCAGATGCTTAGAGCACTGAACTATCTCCCCAGCACCCCTCCACCATTCTGGAACTTAAGATTAAACCATTAGTAAACAGTTATTTTAAGTAATATGTATGCCAGCCAACTACCCAGCTACCAACACAGCTTGGTTAAACACAGCTATATTTATTATTCATTGAGTTAGAGGATGACATACATTATGGGGAACCTTGGGGTGCTTTAGTGGCAGCATGTTAGGAAGAGCTGTCAGGATTGAGCCTGTGTTAATGATTTAGGGAGGTCTCAGGAAGTGACTGTGCTCCAGATTGGATGCTGTCAGGTAGGAGGGACAGTTCTCTGCAGCTTTTGAATTCCAGTGCCTCTTACCTAGAATCCAAGAACAGAATGAAGTCAGCACTGGAGTCAGTGAAGATTCAGCATTCATTGTGAGTAACAGAGTTTGGAATATTTGGGGTTATACTCTGCTCTCTGTCTATACTTAGGAAGATCCTTTCTTTATGGTCATAGTCACAAGGTGATCTTGTCAGGTGTTTGTGTTTGAGTTTTTAATGGCAGGCAGGAGATCATTAAGATCCACCTGTGAGTATCAAACCTCCTGGATCTCAGGAATTGCATCTTTGTCCTTTGTAAAATTATAACCTATAAAATCAAAACAGGCTCAAGATAGAGGAGGGATGGAGCTATTTTAGAGAGGGAAAGTGATTCTGATTTTCCTGTAAAGGAACAGAGGTAAGAGTAAAATGAGACACTGTGCCAGGCAGACTCACCAAGGACTATAGTTTTAGGCAATGAAGCAGTAAGTGCAAAGGCTTTGAGACAGTAGGGTGGTTGGTGTGGTCAGCACAGTGCTGGACGTAGCCATAAACATGGTGATAATTCTCATAACTATTTGTAGCTATTGACATCACTGGTATGCTAGGGTATTAGCTCATGGCAGAGTTAAGTCTAACTAAAATAAATAACAGCTGCTGAGCATGGAATACCTATTCTGATGTCACTTTTGTAGATTCCTAGTCCCCAAAAACTGTCCATGATGGTCACTCCATGTTAGGTCCATATGTGAATTGAGAGTACATAACAGTACATAATCCAATTTGTATAAAACAAAAGAACTAATGTATATGAATTGCTGTGTAGCAAATCACTCTAAATGTAGAAGCTTCAGAAATCAGAGCTGTAGATTCTGTGTGTCAGGATTCCACCAAAGATTCTTGGCTTCAAGGTCCTCTGGAAGCCTGAAGCAAAGAGCCAACCAGAACTGGAATCCCAGCTGAGGCCTGGTGCTTCCAAGCTTTCATATGCACTCCTTGGTGAGGTTCACCTCCTTCAGGTGGGGGAGCTGAGGGCATAGCTCCTCACTGTCAACTGGCCATAGGCTGCCATTAGCTCCTTGTTGCATGGTTTTTTTCTTTTGTTCTGTTCCATCAGGTCCAGATGGGCAAAGAACGTAAAACAACTAGCAAAACACAAATTACAATCTTTGGTCACCTAATCTCAGAGGTGGCATCCTTGCAAAATTGATGCTTTTTATTTGTTAGAGGGAAGATAGTCACAGCCTGGGGATCACAAAAGGCTTTATGTGCAGAAGATGGGACCTCTGTGGATGCTGTTTATCATCCTGTGTCTTACTGAATGCCTGTAACATCTCCAGCAGGATAAAACAAGCAGTTGTTGTAAGACAATGGGAAGGCTGGGAGGCAATGACTATTCTTTCAGATTTCTTTTAAGACTTGTGGATGTGTGAAGTGTGACTTTAAGATATTATTATATATGTGATATATATGCATGTGGAGTTGTTACAGAATCTGGAACTGAACATAATATGTAGATTCATGAATCAAGAGATGATATTTGAAGCCATGATGCTGGGTAAAATTGCCCAGGGATGAAAGACAATAGAAAAGAAGTCTGAGATTTAAGCCCTTGAGCACATTCTTTCGAACATTTAAGGACATATGCTAGCCACAGAATTTCCTAGTAAAATGATTTTTTGGTAAAGCGATATATAAAGATATACTCAAGAAATGGTAAAAATGGTAAAAATGTATTGAAGTTGCACAGACAGCAATTTTACAGTGGGTAACTGGGGTTTGGTGTCTATCCAGAGTCCACAGGTCCAAATCATTGCAGCTGGACTGACAATTTAGGGTGGAAAGTCAAGATTTCAGCATCACCAACATAAAGAAGCCAGAGGAGGAGAAGAAGCTAGAGTCAAATGAGCCAGTTCACTCAACTGAATTCCTTACCTAAGTAAACCTGAAGGCTCTTTATTTGCTACACATGGCAATCTCTGTGACTCATTGTGATCTCCACAGATACAAAGCTTTGCCAGTTTCTACTTCTTCCACTTGCTTCGGTGGTAGGTTATTTTCCAGAGTTCTTTCACTTTCCCCTTTGGAATACAACATGTTTATTCTGAAATATGTAATAGTCAATATCCCTGTAGCATGACCAGATAGTGGGAATGCAAGCATCTGTTACATTCTATAGGGTAGAAAGTTTAAGTACTAAAATATGGACTTCATCTACATCATTGTCATGAAAGGCTTGAAGAGAATTACCTTAAGGACTGCTAAAACCTTTAAGGCTCAGGGAAAGATTGTTAGTGCTGATGGAAACACAGAGCATGTAAACTTAAGGCGGCATGTGACAGGAAGCGCCAGGCTCCCATGGGGTTTTTTAAAATTATTTTTAAGGCAACACATACTATTTATACACATTTATGATATACAGACAGCTGTTCTGATTCCTGTTTATTCTGGGTAATGATGATTCAAGGATAATAGTGGCTCACTTACCTTAAAGTTTTGTTGTTTCTTCAGGTAAATTTTTTTTTTTTTTGTATTTTAGAACAGAGTCTCACTACATGTCAGAATCCTAGTGATCCTCCTGCTTTCAGCCTCCAAAGCACTGGGTTTATAAGCTTCAGGAGATGTTTTGAAGCTTTTGAAACTCTCTTTGCCATCACCCAGCACCCTCATGTCCTTTCCTTCAGTTTTCTCTGTATCTATCCTGGGAATGCTCTCTCCTCCCTATAACCCAGTAGAATTAAGTACTCCCTGTTGAGACCAAGGCAAGTCTGTGTGTGTAATGCTTGCTGACATACATATCCAAACAGAGAAGGTGTTAGGCTAAAACCATATGGATTCGATATTACACATATTCAATAAAACTAAGCTTCTGTGGGATGCATTTAAATTAACATTTCTGTTTCATATTAAAAACAAGAACTGTGAAACTGTCTTAGGAGCGTTGATTTTGTGTAATATCCTGTCCATGGGAAAGTTAAAGTTAATGCTCCTTGAGCTGGCAGATGGAGCTCACTTGATGGATTTGGGTTCTGATGAAATATGTCTCCATGACTCAGAGGCTGGATAATGCTGACAGACTGGATGGCAGGATGGTGAATTTTTTAAAATATAAATTAAATTGTTTGTAGATGTAATCAAATTACTTAGGGATCAATCCTGGGAAAAACTAGGAAATCAAGACTTTGAAGATAATGTTTATTTTAAAAGGCAGATAGCACTTTCAGTTTGAATTGCAGTTATTAAAATTTGCATGATAATGTTAGATAAACCTATAACTTTGTGGCTGTACCTGTGTTCATATCCAAAAACATTTATTTTGTAGCACTTATTTATTTTTGTCTCAGTATTTAAAAATCAGAGCTGATCCAGTACTCAAAGTGATACATGTACTAAGATTTTCCTAAAGTGGAGTTTATAGATTAAATATATACTTCCTAAAGAATTTGCCACCTGAAAATTGGATTTTTCGGAAGTAGAAACTACCCCTGACAAATGAGAGAGAGAGAGAGAGAGAGAGAGAGAGAGAGAGAGAGAGAGAGAGAGGTTATAGATCAATCTCTTGCACAATAGTAGAAATCACTTCTAAACTGGGTGTGGTGTCACATACTAATCTCAGCACTCTAGGAAGCTCAGACAGGAGGATCTATTGTTAGAGCCCCATGTAGGCAAAGGACTTAGTGAAACTCTGTCACTAAATAAATAAACAATCAAGGCTTAAGGATGAAGTTCAAAGTGAAGACCCTGGGTGCAGGCCCCAGTGCCACAAAATAACACACACACACACACACACACACACTCACATATCGAATCTACCCTGATGGAAGATTTCAGGAAGTATTTTATTGAACCTATCACAATATCCTCATGAAATTGGTGAAACGCAAACTATAGCAGGGTAAATCAAAACCACAACTATTTTTGTAGTAGCTCTAAAATGTGCTGATCAACCCCTTCATCTCATTTTAGATCAGGTATCTTAATTTCATTTTTATTTTTTAATCACTTATTTATTTATTTTGTACAGAGTCTCACTACTCAGCGCAGACTTGTACTGATCCTTTTTGTCTCAGTCTCCTCAGTCTGAGATTTCAGGTGTGTGCCACCGTGCCCAGCTCTGCGACACCCCCAGGGTTCTGGGCTGGCACGGCGTGCTATACCAGAGATTGATCTTGGATCCTTGTGCTTTCCAGGCAGACACTTAGACTCCTGAGCTATTTCCCCAGCCTCAAGTTCATTTTTAGATCTGAATAAGTACATGAAATGTAGCTCTCAGTTATGATCACAGAAAACAACTACAGAAGAATTACTAGTACCTATGATTTCCTTCTGTAGACACTAGATAGTTTCTGTCATGTTACAGTTAAGTTGCAGATATCACAAAACCTACCTTATTTTAATGTCTAAAAATTATGGCACTTATTAGCCTGCTTATAGATCTTATATTTTGCTTGTTTGGGCATGTATTACTGGGTATAGAATTCAGGGCCTTTACACTGAGCTATATCTCCATTCCACTTTTTTTTTTTTCTGTATTTTTAGGGAAGGGTCTACAGGGTGTTCAGGGTCTTACTACTAGATCAGATTCATAGTGATCCAACTGTTTACAGTTTCCTAAGAGCTGGGATTACAGGCACATACCACCACACCCAGTCTCAGTTGCTGTCTCAGCTTGCCCTGGGGACAAGGCGATTGAACACCCGGCCTCTGTACCTGATTATAGGTGCTTTAATCCACTGAACTATCTGTCTGGCCCTCCACTTTCTTTTTTGTTTTGAGCCAGAGTCTTGGCAAGTTTCCCCAACTGGTCATAAATTTGCCATCTTCCTGCTTTGGCTTCCAAGAGCAATGGGATTATTAAGCCTACCCTACCAGGCTCACTGACATTGTTATTTAATAGAATAGAGGTGTATAATTAAATATTTTATGTTTATACCTAATATTTTGAATCTCTATTTACTCTGTTTCTTCTTTCTCATTGCTGAGACAAGATCTCTGACACCCAAATTAAAAGCGGAAAGATTTACTTAGCTCATAGTTTGTGGAGTTTTCAATCCGCGGTCAGCAGACTCCAAGGCAGGGTAACCTGGCAGATAGGCATCCCTGGAGAGAAACAGTTTGTGGTGCCAAGAAAATAGCCAAGCAAGTGAGCATGCTAGGGACAACAAAGCCTCCTTCAGATCCTTAGATTGTATCCAGCGTGCTGTTAGGGCAGTGCCAAACCAATCAGTGGGCTGATTTAGAAATCACCTGCCACTAATCCTAATATCCTTAACTATAGCATTGCAGCATGAATAAGTCACACACTCTAGATCCAGCCACTTCTGAAAAGCTCCACTTAGGACTGCACGAAGCTTTGGGGAGTCATCTAAACACAAACCATAATATTCTTCCTCTGGACCCAAAAGACTCATGTTGACCCCTTTATGCAAAAGCCATTTAGTCTATTCCAACAGTTGCAAAAATCTATTAGTTTCAGCATTACTAAAAACTCTAAGTCTCTTCTGAGATTTAGCTCAAATGCACAGCTGCAAACATCTCTACAAATGAAAGAAAATTAAACATTTTCAACATTTAGTGGCACAAGATAACCGTTTATGTTCCAAAAGTTTCAAAGGAGATACAAGAGAATGTGTCCAAAACAAGTCCAAAATCTATCAAGGCAAATATTAAATCTTGTAAGTTTATGTCCAGCATTCCAGGCAATCTGTGGCAAGATGTGAACTCCAACGAGATAGCTCTACCCCTATGTCAGTTCTGATGGTTATAGCTCTCATAGGTTCTCTTGGGCCTACTTTGCTCCCTCCTTTCAGATTTCCTCAGATGATGCATACTCCTGATTTTTCTAAGCTTCTGGAGTCTTCAATGTACCTTCTGATTCACAGTTTCACACACTTCCCTCCCAGGGCCGTACTGCCTGCTCTCCCAGGCCTTCTCCTAAAATCTGTGTGGAAGCTTTTCTGACCCCAAAATTCTTGCAATCTGCATGCACTTAAAGCCAGAACCTCTTGGATGATGCCAAGGTCTGCTGGCAGCTGAAGCAGTAGCCAGGCTTCCTTCTCTCTTGTCTTAGGAGTTGAGTTCCAATGAACCAAATCCCCAAGAACAATTTTGATAGGCCACCATTGTTCTGAGAAATGATATACGGGTCTCTTCTCAAAGAAAAATTCTTACACTTTTGCAACTCTGAGCCTACAGTGCCTGGAGTCCTACTGGTTCTGGTGATGTCCTCAGATGATCTTTTCTGGTTTCTTTATTTTCTTTATGTATTTAGTACAAGTTCTACAGGTTCTCAGTACATAGATTGGGCTCATAGTGATCCTCCTGTTTGCAGTCTCCCAACTGCTAGGATTACAGGGGCCCAGGGCTTGAAACCCCAGACCCTGCATCTTCCTGAGTAGGTGCTTTAATCCACTAAGCTATCTCACTGGCCCCTTGTCTGTTTTCTTTTTCTGAAATACTTGGCTTTTTCTTGATGATGTTCAGGGATCAATTTTCCCTCTCTTCCATCTCTTCAGGATCCAACTACACTGGAGCTTTATTTCTGGCCAGCTGATAACATTTTTGATAATCTTTCTGGGATCTTTGCTCTTGATTTTTAACGTTAATCTGGCTCAAAGACCCCAACAGAAGCCTCAAAATTAGACTGCCTTGAAATTTATTATGCAAAATTAATCAATCTACCTCCCTAATCTCAGTCTCAGGCAAACTCTGCGGACATGAAAAAAATAAAGACAAACTTTCTTCCAAGGGATAACAAATGTTAAGTCCAACAGTCAACACCACCCTTCCCAGCAAAAACCTCCTGAGCCTGGTATTTACTGCCAGAACTTCTATCAGCCTTCAGGTCTTCTGAGCTGTGACCAAAATCTCCCAACAAATACAGCCTCAGATATTTTAATTCTTTTTTCTGACAGCATCTGCAAGCCTTTCTCAACTCTCTCTTCCCAAAATCCAGCTCCAAAGGCTCAGAAATCACATACATGGTCAGGTACAATCATAATGACCCCACTGCTCTGGAACTAAATTCTATCTTACTCACCTTTCACATTACTGAAACAAAATGCCCAGCACCCCAAATTAAATGGAGGGGAGGTTGTTTCTCTCATAGCTTGTGGAGATTTCTGTTCATAATTGACTGGCACTGAGGCCGGGTGGCATGGCACACATCCATTGCCAAGGACAAACAGTTCATGGTGGGCAGAAGGTAGCTAAGGAAGAAAGGAACAAGACAAGACTCTTTCTGTCTCTTACACTGTATCCATCCTTCTGTGTGAGGGTGGTGTCAAGACACTCAGTGGACTGAATAGTAATCACCCCCCCTTAATCCTAGCATATGACCACAAATCAGTTACACACGCTAGATTCAGCCACTTTTGAAAAATCTACCCTATGATTATGTGAGGCTTTGAGGGGACGTGTAAATAGAACAGAACCTTTGCTGTGTACTATTTCAATGCCAGCTTTTTCATAGATGCTATATAAACTCCACCAAACTATTATAGAAGTCTCCAAGTCAGAATGGTTAAGAATACATACCCTAGAAAAATTTTCTGGAATGCTTTGCTTTTTATCAATTTGTTGTCTACAACAAAATTTAATTAGAAGAAAAAAAGAAGCACTTATGTTTATCAAACTTATATGGAGTAGTTCTTTATAACAATTCAACATTTTTTGTCACAAGAAAAAAGATATATATGTAGATAAAAGCAATTAAACTGCACATATAAATCAGCAATAACAATTCATACTAAATATCAATAAGTTTTAAAGCATTCTTCCTTTGAGAAGGCCTAGCTACTTCCCTTAATTAAATTATCCCAAGTCTTTCCTTAAGTCATTGTTATGCAGTACAGCAAAGTGGAGGGAGAAAGTCCTAAATAGTACCAAGTAGCAAGTATTATGCACACTAGCCGCTTTACCCTAATCATCATATGGGTATTATGTAGCCAATCTAAAGTAATTTATTGCTGGGGTTATATTACTTAACTGACAATATCACACTGATAAATAATTCTTGCTATAAACTTAACAGGCTGAATTAATCTTAATTTGCTCTTTGAAAATAAAGGCAATTAATTGACCCAAAATAGCATGTCTTATGATCATATTGCATTAATTTAGAACAGCTAAAATTCCTGGATCATGGGGGTTATTTGTTTAATTTAGAAGAGAATAGTAAAACCCATAAAAATAATAGATGATAGGAAATTAACAGTGGTTATTATAATGAGTGTTGTTATCCTCAGTGTAGTTGCTCAGGTTACCAGATGTAGGCATGTAAGACTGGTCAAGCAATGTAAACACTAATTATTCCTTTCAGCTAAGTAGTACAATTCCCTTAGCTATCTCATGTATGTGTGTGTGTGAGCATGCATGCACACATATCTTTTTTCCTTTCCTCCACCCCAATTATTCTTTAATTTTTGAACCTTTTTGTCCTTTTCACAACATCTATTGTACCTTTTAGGTATTATTACATTGAGATAATGTTTATGTGTTTGTACATAAAAAGTAGTGATATAAAAATCAAAGAATGATATACCATCTATCCAAGATGATTTTGACTGTTATGCTTGTATTCATAATATATTCCATTAGCATTTGATACTCATCTGGATATAGTTTGTTGCAAAGTTCAAATGCTGAACATACAAAATGTTAATAAAGCCCATTTTTGAAGAAATATTAAAAGAAAGCACTGAATCATCTGTTTATGGAAGATAGTTGTCTTTATGTACCTAATATATTGGGAAGCAATTTGTCTATTAATGGCATTATGATAATTTAATATAAATTCAATTTATATAAATTGTGTTCAGTGTTACTTGCTGCTGGATTAAAAGTGTGATTTGAATAGAAGTTAAATATTTATAGTTACACAAATTGGGAAGATAATGGTGTCTTAAACATGGTTATTTCTCCCCATTACCCTTTTTTAGTTTATTCTTTTTTTTTTTTTTTTTTTTTTTTTTTTTTTTTTTTTTTGTCTTTTTGAGACAGGGTCTCACTGTGCAGTTCAGGCTGGCCTTAAGCTCACTTTGTAGCTCAGGCTGGTCTTGAACTCACAACAATCCTCCTGCCTCAGCCTCCCTAGTGCTGGGATTACAAGCATGAGCCACCACGTCCGGCTTTTAGTTTATTCTTATTAAAACTTTTTGTACAAGTCTGACATTCATTGATACCTTTGTCCTTAGAACTATTGCATCAGCTTCAAATTGATGTTAGTTAAAGTATTGAAAGAGCAAAGTTGATTTGTGTAGCTCTGCTAATTTGCAAAATGGATGAAGATGTGTAATCAGGTTGGAGTATATGGATTTGCTGAACTGATTGGCTGAACTATGATTGGGCACGTTGGTAAAACATGAGAGAGAATTGGGTCATGCAGAATATGATGAAAGTGGACCAAGATGTAAAAGAGACAGAAGCACTGTGTGGGAATTTTACTTTAAAAAGTGTGGGACAAACTTAGCAAATCTTATTCCAGAAAATTTCCTCTAGTTAACTAGTTCCTTACTTCTCAACCCTTTAGTTTACCCACATACTATGTACAGTATGTATCATTGAAAGCCCCAAGACTCCTCCCTTCTTTTAGTCCTACAAAAATGCTTTTCCATGTAAAGGTCCCATATAAGCTATGCCTCTGTTACATTGTTTGTTAGAAACAAAAAGAACCCACATTTCATGAAGAGATTTGCATTATGTTCTGAGCGATGAATAATTTCGTTTGAAGAAAGTCTCCATCTTTCTTCTGAGTCCCCAAATATTCCTCTTTCTTTCTTTGTTATCACCTCACCTGTGCCAGACTTGGAATTGAGAGAATCATTACATTTCCCAAGATCTGTTCTGACTCTCACTATGTCTTTTTGTGAGGTCTGGAGGGAATTTGCTCCCCACAAAGTGAAATGCAATTTACACAAAGTGTGAGGCTGGAGGGAGTGAGGCAGATAAATTCTCCCTCATCTCTTTCCAAAGATGTGATGACTCCTACCAAACCTGTGGGACATCCCCAGGTGCTGAGCAGGCAGTCCTGTGCCCTTCAGGACGCTTCCTGGGTTGGTAAGAATCGGCAGCCATCACATGGCATGCTGTCGTCCCTTACTTCTCTTTATTTTTCTGTTACTTTCTTTGCTCTTGCCTTTAATCACTTGAAATTTTACCACTTGAGTCCTTCCCTCAGGCTCTGTTTTCTCAAATTCTTGGGCTAAGAATTTCAGCCCAAGACAATTTAATCACAGAAGTATTTATAAAATGAACCTCAAGATGGTTTTTAAATTTGAATTTCTCACCCAAAAGAAACTAATAGTCATTGTACTGCTGGTCATTGCTCCTGGTGAGTGGAGTGGTAGTAGTAACCCTCGGCACAAGGTGGCTGGCTTTATTTAGGCCTGCTTATGTCCTAAGAGACTAAACAAATCTAGCTCCATCAGGATGAGAGAGTAAGATGGATGCTGAGAACTGAAAGAGATGACAATTCCAGGACAACCAATTGCCAATTTATTACAAGTTCTTGAAGTCTGAAAGTCTAAGGGGTAGTCTTCAGGGAAATTTTCCTGTAGCCATGATGGGATAGTGTGGTGGAAATCAGGCCTAGGTTTTTATTATCAGGAAGGAAACTTATAAGAATAGCAAAGTTAAATGTAAACCTTCTATGCCAAGGTTAGGGTTATATTAAAAAAAAATTAGATATTTAAGATTTGCTGGGGATATATAGTTTATGGATAAACAAGAGCTGTTTGTGTTCCAAAGGATTCTGAGTCCCTCCGTGCTGGAGATTAACTTCCCTTGCCTGGAGACCAAGTGCAGTCCATACTAAAAGCAGATATCTCACATGGTGAAACTCATTTAGCCTGAGCTACTCCTTATCATCTCTGGGTTAGTAACCTGGGTCAGGTCTCCACAGGGAGGAGGAG
>PVKA01011499.1:0-20408 GCA_004027165.1 Ctenomys sociabilis
GAAAAAAAAAAAAAAAGAACAATATCATATTCTTAGAGATCTTTCTTAAGAGCAAAAAGCTAATTATGTGATCATTTGGAAGTAAATACTGAATTTTTGTTCAGTGCCTAAAGACTGGCCATAGATTTCTCCCTACAAAAGCAAGAATGGACTCATTTTCTCTAAAGAAAGTACACACATTATTTGGGATTGTGATTTTCATATATCACATTAATAATTAACACACGAATATATGTGTGTTTTCAGCTTCACTATATCACATTTTATAGCCTCTAGAGATAAAAATTATTTGTTGATTAGTACAAAATCACAGGTTCTATTTGTATACTTTAGCACCTTCCCTCAAACTGCCGTCCTTGTGTGAGCATTGGAACAGTTCTACTGATATTCACAAGCACCAAGGATTGTAGATATCTGATAAATATGGTAAAAGGATACTTTATCTGTAGATGCAGTTCTCAAGGATCGGGCGAATGGCAAAAAATATTGGCCTAGGAATTTATATGGCCAGTTCTCCTGATTACAAAGCTTTATTTTTCTCAGTTAATCATCTCTCTCATGACACGTGAACTAAAACAGATGCATGCAATAGTTTTACTTATAGAAACAACTCCTTTCAAAATCAAACAAAAATAAATGCGGGAAACTAACACAGACATTTGGTACTTAATGCCTCCACTTGATTCTTAGGGCAATCACACTTAAATTTATGGAAGATTGTAGATATGGTACTATGTGATCCTATATTTGTCCAATGCCTTCACAGAGCCCCAGGTAGATCTTTGTGAAATGTAGTTTTCAAAAATAAAAACTAGATTTTTAAGACATCCTTTTAGAAATCTAAAATTTGCTGAAGGTAGATAATTTTTGATCAAAAGAAAATTATGAAAAACATTGACCTAGCCTTACTACTTTTTGTATAAATAATGCATGTGGACTCTAGGGGCTAGTCTTTGTTACATTCTAATTTTAGAAATAAACTATGTACTATAGAATTACTTTTAGAAGGTCCTGGTATTTGAAGTGTAATATATAACTCTAGGGTGACAGAAATTCTAATGAAAAATTTCTATAACATCTAAACATCTTTCAGCATGTTGCACTGAATTTAATTTGAGAGAAAATGTTTAATTTAGGGGCTTTCACCCAGGCATCACACTCATGATACGAGATGACAAGGGGAGGGAGGGAGGGAAGGAGGAAGGAAGGAAGGAAGGATGCAAGGAAGGAAGGAAGGAAGGAAGGAAGACACATTAAAGCTTAGCTGAAGAAGAAAGAAGGTAAGTTACTGTGATTCTGCTATTTTAAAATTCTGGGTATTAGTAATAGGCAATAGATATAAGGATATTAAAATTTTCTGTTTCTTTTACATTTATTTTGGAAAGTTGTATTTTTCTAAAAAGGTATATATTTCATTGACAATTTTTAAGTGAATTGGTATAAATTTAATCCCATTATCTTTTTTTTTTTCAGAATCAGGCCATTGTGCTTGCCAGGCAGGCACTTACTCTACTGAGCCATCTCCCAGGCCCCTAAATCTGGAAGGACATTCTTTCCATTTCTCACATTGTGGCTCTCTTTCTTTTTTTTTGATTTGATTTGTGAACATTTTACTATGCTGATTTCCTCTTCTGCATTTTGATTTTTCCCTTTCAAAACTTCTTCTCCCATTCATTCTCTTCATTTCTTTTTCTTTGACATTAACATGTAGCTTAATTTTCTTATTCCTTAAAATGGAAGCTTAGATAATTAGTGTGCAGACTAATACTAATTAGTGGAATATTTGCTTTCAAACATAGCTGTATTTGATTTCTAAAGTCTGTTGAAGAACTAAAGCAAATGAAGTTCTAATACATTAATTGTGGAAAGTTGCCATTTTCTATTAAATTGTGCATTTGTGTGTCCCACAGATCAAAATTTCCAGTTGTAGGCATACGAATAATAGATTTAAAGTAGTTGTTAAAAATACATGCATGATAATTCCTATTTTTTCCTTTTTGAACATTTTAATAGTCATGAGTAGAAAAACAGCAACATCTATCACATCTGAGTTATATAAATAAATAAAATATAAATAAATTTTTAAAAATACTATATAAAATGAAAGTAAAATATTGCTGAGTACAAGATTTTTAAAATGTGATATAATATTGAGTGAAAGAAATCAGACCAAAATTCACATGGCAATTTATTTGTACAAAAATTTTAAAATTATAAATACTACCTGTCATAATGAGTTATTAGCATTTTTTTAAATTTTTATTCTTTCTTCACCAAGATAACCCAACTTTTATTTCTGAATTTAAAAAGAAAGTTCATTTAAACAAAAATATGCTTGACTTGAAAATAAAACTACTTATTTCTTCCAGCTTAAAAAAAATATTTAAAAAGATTTATAATTCATTTTAATGCAATACTTTTATATATTCATTTATAGTTAAATTTAAAAATATAAACTAATCAACTCTCGTTTACTTACAAAAGGTCAGGAATCACTAAATATGAACTTGATCCATCGTAAGTATTTGCTATTTCATAGGCAAAAGTGACAACCAGGTACATTTTTACTAATTTTTTTTTTAAGAACACCTGAAGTCACCTCTGTGGTGTAGCTTTAAATGTGCTAAGCCAAAAATAAACTCACATTTGTATTAGTC
This sequence comes from Ctenomys sociabilis, assembly GCA_004027165.1. Taxonomy (NCBI): domain Eukaryota; kingdom Metazoa; phylum Chordata; class Mammalia; order Rodentia; family Ctenomyidae; genus Ctenomys; species Ctenomys sociabilis. The sequence goes on from PVKA01011499.1 coordinate 2,658, forward strand.
AGCCTTTTTGTGACTGGGACAAATGTTCCAACACTGCAATTTAAAAGAAGAGAAGTCATTTAGCTCACGGTTTAGGAGGATCCAGTCCAGAGCTGGCTGGATCCGTGGCAGACACAGGGCAGGGCAGAACTCAGTGGCTCAACCTTGACAGCCAGGAAGCAAATCAGGGAACAGGAAATGAGGGGGAAGGGCAGCCGGGGGCTCGCTGAGCTGCTGGAGGGCGAGCTTTCCAAACGCTCCCACTCCTACCTAAATGTGCCCTTTGCTAAGCCCCTGGGGTGGCTCTTACACCAATCAAACTAATAAGTAAATTTAAGGCCCACATCCTCCATTCAAATAATTCCATAAATGACTGGATTATCTATGACTATATCACATCTTTCCACTTTCAACCCACGTATCCTCAGCACTTACAGACCCCAGCACTGAGCACGCAAAGTGGAATGCATATTTATTCTTTTAAATGAGGTTTCCAGCATGAATTCACATAGGTATAGCTCTTTATTCAGGCAGAGGCCATAATAAAATCATCTTTCCTTTTGTTACCTTTTATCTTCCCTAAAAAATTTACTTACCAACCTGTTTTGTTCAAAATATCAGTACCTGGAGATCTGAAAGCTACCACCCAATTTGTCATCAGTGTTGACTGGCTTTCTCAGACAGCTTAAGGTAATAGCTGACCTCACACCAGGCACCATCAAGGATGACATGAGGAATTTTCCCTGGGAAGAAGTGAGTTTCTATCCATCAGGCATGTGCTCAGGAGGAGACCAGGTCTTCCTGTTTTCTGAGAAACCAATCTGGAGTTCAGGTTAAGAATGAGTCTAAAAGCTTGGCTGTAATGAAATGTCTCTGTGCTTCATTTCTCATCAAGAACAAAATAAATATCCAATTTTTATCAGGTCAGTGTAACTTTTCTATCAGATGGAGTAAAAATAATTTCCCCAAGCTTAGGAAAAGTGAACATTCAAAATATCTGCATCTCACGTTCACCATTCCTTTGCTCAGATAATCTTCGCTGCTGAACAAAATGAATAGATGATAAAGATTTGGAGTATTTGCTCAGACTATACAGTGAAGTCTTGTTTCACTTGCAGAGATATATTTATGTACATTATCCAATTCCAACTAAAGGTAAATTCTTTGAATAATTCTCAGTGTCTCTCTTAGAATAAGATTCTGTACTACTTTGAGGACAGATACATTTTTGTTTTGAATTAAGAGCTAAAGGTGAGTCCTAAGTTAATTCAACCAGTCCCTTCTCACTGGTGTCTCTGCCCAGCAGGCAAAGCTCTTCCCTATCTGACTGTGCTGACAATTAAGAACACCTGGTATTTAAATGTACTACTGTGATAGAAATTATGGTGAATGTTGAATTTAAAAATGTGTTATAGTGAAAGAAACATTGCCATTAATTCCCCTAAAAATACCCCAATATTCTCCTTCCCTTTAAAGTACACTTACCCCTCATCATTAAAATCTAAGAAGTTAAAAGTGTTTTAAATATATATTTACCAGTGTTTTTGTTAATTCCCTGTATGCTCTGGTGGAATGATACCTCACACTTACTTAGTGCAATGCACCTCTCCTGCAAAAACTTCTATAGAACTCAAGCTTGCTCCTACCACTTAGAGTTGGACATCTATTATATGCTTTGCAAGACTGCTTGCAGATTTCTGGATTCATGGCAAAATGAGCACACAACTAAGAAAGTATCTAGGGAAGTGATTTGAGGCTCATAAAAATGTGTGCATGAAAGAAATTAACTGTCTGCACTTTCAGAGCAGCCATGATAGACTTGACTGGGGCAGAGGGTATCAAAAAAGCGAACTGCAGCCATGTGCCATAAGAACTGCTGAGTCACCCAGTAAGGGCTGGATCAATATAGGCTAGAGACTGAGGAGACTTATATAGTTTATGTCTTTAAAGAGTATATAAAAGGAAGAGTAAAGGTGTTAGCTGGATAATTTCATCATTTCATTAATTGGTAGAATTTGATCAAATCCATCCCTCATTTTTGTCTTCAAAGCTATTTTTTTCATTTTATTTTCTAAAGTATTAAGAGGAATGCTCATAATTGGGTGCTGAAGGGGTGAGCTTATGCATTTTATCCAAGTGTTATATGAGTCCTCAAAATTTTTATAGAGAAAATGTAAACACCTGTACCTCAGAATGGGATTGCAACCTGCAGGTAGGTTGTTAGGGACATAACTAGCTAAATTAAGCTGTTAGGGTGAGCTCTTCTTTGATGGGACTAATCTCCTTATAAAACAGGGGAAATTTGAGCAGATAGTTGCACACCCAATGAAGCAAGATGTGTGAGCAGACATAGAGTAACCACATCCCTTCTCATGTCAGGCAGAAGGCCCGGAAGTGATCTCTCCCTCCCAGTCTTTACAAGGAGCCAGGCCTGCTGCTGACTGAAGCTCAGACATTTCGCTTCTGGAATGTGAGACAACACATTTGTGCATGTCAGCACCTAGCTGTGGTCCTTTGTAGCAGGAGTCCTAAGTAATGAATGCACCAACTTAAAAAAGAAAACATAGATGAAGACATTGTTACAGTAGAGGAAATTGGCCAAAGTGGCTCTTCTGGCTGAGGAATAGAGGTGACAGAGTTTGTATCTCAGTATTCAGATCAAGTCCTTCCCTGTCACATATTCTTACCATATAATGTAGCGGAAGATTATAGTGAAAACAGTATACATGGCCACACTTCATTTCTAATGATCATGAAAAGGTGGTTTATGCCACCTGTTGTTTCTCCCTCATTACCGTCCTCCATTTATTTATTTATTTATTTATTTATTTATTTATTTATTTATTTATTTATTTATTTATTTTGGTATTTGGTATTTGGTACAGGGTCTCACTACACTGCTTAGATTCATAGTCATCCTTCTGTTTCAGCCTCCCCAGCACTGGAATTACAAGCGTGCACAATCACGCCCAGATTTGGTCTGAGCCTCAGCGTGTCCCAGGGCGGGGCCGGCTCTGCCTGTGGTGCCAGGGTTTTAACCCCAGCCTCTATACTTGCGTAAGCAGGCACTTAGTCCATTGAACTATCTCTCCAGCCCTATATTTTATTTTTTATTTTGATACGAAGAAGGCTAAATTCAAATTTGTGCAGCATGGGTTTAAACTTGGATTCCTCTTATCTCAGTTTCCTATCACACCCAGCTATAATTTGTATCTTTTTCCTACCTTCTTTTCAAGAACAGATGCCCTACCCCACCAGCCACCATTTATTATTCACATTTTATGAGGACCTTATTAATGTATTGCTTTTTAAAAAGCAATATAGAAAAAATTAGGCTCATCATGCACTGAGATGCAGAGCCAAGTTTAAATTCAAACCTAGAGAAATCCTCATGTGCTCCTGTTTTCTGTATGAAGGAACTAAACAGCGCTCCCCTCCAGCAGAGGCAGAGCAAAACAGAGCCACACCTTTTAAAGAGCTTGCAACTAAGGAAAGAGCAGAAATTAAAAGAACGGTAGCAGACAGGAAGAAATTAGCACACTTCGGTGTGTAAGACCTGGGGACTCTTCATTTTAAAACTCGGTGAAAACCAAACTCACAAGAAGCAATAACATGGATGAGCGCAAACATCCCTGCAGCTGACACCTTACTGACGCAGATTAACCTTCCCGCATGCAAGCAGAAATACCAGAGGAAAAGTTTCAGTGAACAAAAATGTAACACATCATGGTTATCTAGGCAAGTCTCTGGGAGCCTTGCAAGCTTTATTTCTCAATTAGGAATTACCTGGGGGGAACACGTTATTTCTATCATTGAACCAACATGGCCATTTGATCTGTTTTTTTCTTCATAATAAAAGCAATCACCAATCTGATAAATATCTTTTATCAGTACAAGAGAAACCCTGATGGTGTGGAGAAACAAGGGGCTGGGGCATTTGTGAGGGGAGCAGTGGGAATCAGGAGAAGGGATGGGCATGCTTCGCTGATAAAATTATGGGCCCTATCAAATATCACTGTGTGAAAGCACATACATACACTACACTGTGCATGCAGGCCACCCTGGCAAAGAGTAAAACACTCCCTACAGGATTCATTTATGGTTAAATCAATTGCACCTTAAAGGGCTAGTTCTTCAGCTCATTTTTCTCTGGCCAGAGTGTTCTTGCAGCAGTGGCCATCCTATCCTGTGGTTAAACTTCTGACTAATCCACATTGTGTGTGAAGCTAGTCTCCTTTCTCTCATTTTCAAGTGCCATTTAAATGGCTTTGGATATTCTAATCTTTAGGGTCCAATCAGGATTCAGGAGGAGGGAGTCCTTTGAACCATTAAAATTATTCCAGCTTCAGGTGACAAAGGTCATCTGTTTCTCATCTTTTATTATATGCTTTTGGAGGATTAATAAAATTGAGCCTTATCCTTCTCTTTGTTATTGTTTTAAGAATTTTACTGAATACAGTGAGGTCACTAGGGAGACAGAAACTGTATGTCCCAGAAAAGAGCTTGTGAAACTCACATTTTTGAACCTGTGCTAGTTTAACTCACTCTTAAAGGGATGAAAAGCAAGGAAGAGCCAAAGAGCTGTGCTTCTCATTCCTTTGTAGTGCGCTGCGCACAGTTGCCACAAGCAGGGAGGGTGAGTGAGTGCTGGGAAGCACAGAGCCGCCCAGCCCCGCATAGGGGCTGTGGCAGCTGAGAGGCCAAGAAGCCGCAGAAGCTGCAGAGCCAGCACAGTGGGCTGGGACAGGGCTCCCAAGAGGGAAAGTTCGGGGCCAGGCAGGAATTCCTCAGGGCAGTGCCAGGCTCTGGAAATAGCAGCTGCAGCTGCAGATCAAAGCAACTGGACATGTGTGCGCCTCCCCCCCCAAGGAGGCCTGGCTCGAGGGGTGTTGGTCTTTAGACATCATGGCTTTGTCTTTTGCAGTGAGAGAATTAGAGAAGATAGTAATGTGCTTTGTTTTGTTCTGTGTGAAAATGAAGGGAGAGGACTGATGCCTTTGCGAGCCTTACAAGAAGTTGCCTGGTCTGTAAGTATTCGAAAATAAAAGTTAGCATAATCTAAATAACTACCCCTGGTGGAAGATTCCTGGGCCATTGGAGGGACCAGAAACCTTGGGAATCTATGATACAAAGAAAAATAAGAGAGAATAAAGAAAAAAATAGAAAAGAAACAGAAGACTAGGTTAAATTAATCATTTGGGTAAATGCTATGAGCTTTTTGTGATGGTCCTGTTTGTGAGACCAGTTAAAAAATGTACTACTAATCTCTCATATGCCGCTAGAGCATAGCAGGCAAAACACTTAGATGCCTGGGTCAAGCTCTGCAAGATAACCTTGAAAAGTGAAGAATCACATGCTGCTTCTAAAGGAAGAAGGCTTCTCCTTCCGTGACCACTTTAGAGAGTGCTTATGTGGTTTCCAGCAATAGAAGGCAATATTCACATTTAAATGCAAGGCTCCAAAATTGATGGGTTGTCTCTAGGTATTTATTTGCCTAAAAGTGGTTTTATGGTAGTGGTTTGCATCTCCAATTCTTTATTGCAAAATATGTCCCTTTATGTGCACAAACGAAAAGCAAGAAACATTCATGTTGTGTTGCTGGCCTTTGTAAATATATGACTGAAGTTTAAATCGGTATGTGAGATCTGATGGCAGCTTTTTCTAGACAGGCACAATTAGAAGCCATGAGGGACACACAACGTTTCCTTGAGGACAATACGATTATCTGTCTTTGGTTTGCCCAGCTGTCATGACCACATCTAAGTCTGTGTCTTCACATGTCATATCAATGAATATTGTTTATTATGACCACTGTGCAAACCATATCCTAGTAGGCCCTTGGCTCCAGCATATGGGTCATCCTGGGGAGACAATGCCTGTTTGTCATTGTGCTTTGTCTACTTTTTGTCTGCATTGGATTGTGACTTCTGGGGCCAGGGAGATGGCTCAGTGGAATAAGAGCTTCACTGGCAAGTGCAAGGGCCTGAGTTCAATCCCCGGTTCCACCAAACAAAAACAAAACAAACAAACAAAAAAACATGGATTGTGACTTCTGTGATTGACGTAGAAGCTAAACCTTGTCATACTTAGTGCTCCACTCTAAGAGAAAGATCCCTTAGTGGAGATGGCTGGGAGACCACCAGCTAGGATCTGAGCCTCAGAGAAGAGTCTAAGAAACATATGGATGGAAGTCCATTTTGTTTTGCTTTTATTGTTGCTTGAGCTTCTTTTTTTACCAACAAATTTATTTAGTATTTTGTGTGTGTGTGTGTGTGGATGAAGTATTGAATAAAAAAGGGTCATGACCTTTGATCTAAAAGACTTTACGGCATAAAAGGGAAAGTAATTAATACAGAGACATGCAAAATGTGAAGAAAGACACAGCAGGGGAGAATAAGGGGCCCCAAGCCACTGGCATCTGGCTTTTTTTTTTCCTGGAGAGTCACTTGTGAACTAAGCGTGCTTCCTGGGTTTCCTAGGAGAGGATTTCGGTGTTCTTTGCATTACAATGCACCTTCCTCCTTCTTTCTTCCCCCTTTTCTAAGGGATTGCTGCTGCTCTTGCTTGAGAGTGGGTGGAGTGTGCCAGGATCTTGGGGAAGTGCAGCTGTGGATGCTCCAGGTCAATTGGTCACAGTCTGCCCATCCTCAGGGCCCCCCTTCACTTTCTGAAAGCCACAACTGGTATGGTAAGAATGTTCTGCTTGATAAGCTAGCACGAAGAAAGCTGCTGCTGGGGCCAAGAGAAGGAAAAGAAGCACTGTTTGCCCCTTCCTACCCTGGCTTTGGTCACTGGTGCGAGCAGCTGGAAGCTCCAAATGTCCAGGAACTGAGGGTAAGGCCAACTGCCCTGCTATCTCCAGCAGGTGGGAAGATTTCCTTCCAGATAACAAGCCTTAGCTAATAAAATATATTAGCTCAGCAAACTACCGTTGCTTCATCTTTTTTCTATATGTATAAAAGCATTTACAGACCAGGTGAAAGAAGGGTGATCCTAACTAGAAGAGAGAGTTCCTTGTGGATGGGAACAAACATCCACATTTGAAAGAGCGCGTGGCCTAACAATGGAAGCAAAATGCAGACCCTATGGCATTCCTGGGGAAGTTCTGGCTAAATGTAAAAATCAAAACACTAGTCTGATGGGAAGTCCTGCGCTGGGCGAATACTCCCTCTGCTTTCCTTCCTCCTTCTTTCTTCCCTATCAACTCCCACTTCTTTCCCTTAACACATTCTTTCTTCCTTTTCTCCTGTACCCCCCTCTTCCTTCACTCTCCTCTAAGCTCTCTTTTTTTCGTAATAAAGGTTGAGCTCAGGAGAAATAGGAAAACCCCCAGAGCAAAGGCTGTTGAGCTAAACGCCATAGTGACAGCTGTGGAGCACATCTGCCTGCACAGCAAAGTTCAAGGCACGCAGTGGCACCTTCTCCGTTGCTCCACTCTGCAGCTTTGGTTATCCCCGCTCAAACAGTTTGAAAGTGTTAGATGGAAAATTCCAGAAAAAGCAATTCAAACATTATGTGACAGTGACTTGTTGACATGATATTATTTTATTATTGGTTGTTGTTTTCTTGCTGAATTTATGAATCAAAGTTTAGTTTACATACATGTGTAGAAGAAAACACAGTATGTATACAAGTTTTAGTAAAATCCAGTTTTGTTCCATCACGGAGGGTGTTGGAACTCAGCCCTTGGGAACAAGATGGGGCCACTGTACTGGCAGTGCCTGCTGTTATAATGAAGAAATAACGTTCTGGACCTGTGCAACCTAGGAGGATACAAATGAAACATCCAGATACAGCTTGGATAAAACATAAAGAGTAGGCAAGAAAACATTGGCCAGCTATCAAAGGAAGATGACAAAGACTTGTGTCGCCCTAAAAGATCCCCCATCAAGCAAAAGCTCTCTAACAAGTTTGGAGATTAAATAACCCTTCTGGTGTTATTAAAATCTCAGGAATGTCATCAGTAGAGAATCTCAGTTGGTGTAGGGAGTGCTCAAAACCAAAGTTCAAACTGAAGGCACGGCTGGGTCCTCCAACCCCAGTGATTTACTTCCCTCAAGCAACATCTCCAGCCCACAGGCACTGGAGATGCAAGGAAGTGAGCCGCTGCGACCCCCACGGACTCCACAGAGCAGAATAATTACACTGAGAGGATAGAATTCTTAAACTGCACAAGAGCAAAGTTGGAGTAAAACAAGGGGCAAAAGAAAAGTATACTATAAATAAGATCAGTTTGCACAGGCCGGCCAGATAGCTCAGCCAGCCAGCCAGCTCATCATCTGCTTAGGCAGACGCAGGGCCCAGGGTTCGATCCATGACCTGCCATGCCGGCCCCGCCCCTGAGGCATACCGAGATGTCCATTAAGACTGGGTGTAGTGGCGCGCACCTAAATCCCAGTGCTTCAGGCTAAAAGCAGGAGGATCACTACTAGATAGCTCAGCGACTACAAACCTACTTAGGCAAGGGCCAGGATTTGATCCCTAGTATCACATGCCGCCCCAGCCCCGCCCCTGGGTACACTGAGCCTGCCACTGAGTCCGGGCGTGATGGTGCACACCTGTAATCCCTGCACTGGAAAGCCTGTGAACAGGAGGAACACTCCGAGTCTGAGCTGCCTAGTGAGACCCTGTAGAAAAATAAATAAAATAAAATGGATTTGTAAAATATGGCCCAAGGAGACTGAGAGACAGAAATCTTTGAATAACAACAGAAGAGACAGAGTTGAAGCAACATTTGAAAAGACAATGCATGATCATCCAGCTCGTATGAAAGACATGAAAATCAAATAATATCAGAATCACACTCAGGAGACAGAGAGAGAAAGAGAGGGAGAGAGAGAAATCTTAAAGAAGTACAAATTATCAGAGGAAATGAGTATCTTAAAAGTCAGAGGAGAAAACAGTTTACTCCCAAAGAAATAATAAACAATGGTAGACTTCAATAGTATTAATGAACATGAAATAATATTTTTTTCTAAGGCAGTCAGAAAAAAAAAAAGCCCTATTAAGCTAGATTTGTGTATCCACCTAAATTGACCAGCAAAAGGAGCCAGCTGAATAGCATAGCAGACTAAAGCACCTACTTAGGCAGGCACAGGGACCAGGGTTCAATACTCTCTCCCCACCATTCCATGCTGGCCCTGCCCCTGGTGCATGCTGAGAGGGCGATTGAGAATGGGCATGATTTCACCCCCCTGTAATCCCAGTGATTGGGAGGCTGAAAATAGGAGGATTACTACAAATTCAATCTATGTAGTGAGACCTATAGACCTAAATACATTTTTTAAAAATTAAAAATACAAATAAATAAATAAACTGCCCTGCAATAGGAATGATGCATTAGGCCATTTTTAGACAATCAGATCGACTTTAGAAGCAACACTCCACCATGGGCTTCTAGTGATTCTCCAACATCATGCCCAAAGGCAGAGCCATCCACATAGGAATATGTATGTAACTAAAAGCTCCATTCTTCCCACCTGAAACCCCAAAACAGAAACAGCGGCACTCAGCAACGCTGTGGTGCCAACCCTGCTGAGGTCTGCAGCTGCTCCTAATGAAGGAGCTGGGCTCTGGACCAAGTTCACGAGGCAGAAGCAGAATGGTGTCTTGGGAGAGGTCTGCGCAGGAAAGCGAATCTTGATAAAGTGATTTTTGTGCTCTTTAGATGAACTCAAGCCAACACTGACATCACAGTACAATACTAATGTCCATTCTTATTTTTATTATTTGAGGATTAAAGAGTCCCATAAAACAGTAAGGAGGGGCTGGGGAGCACCTGCCTGGCAAGGGCAAGGACCCAGGGTCAATCCCTGGTTCCACATGTTGTGCCAGCCCACCCTGGGTGCACTAAGCTAGCCACCAAGACCAGGTGTGGTGGCACAAGTCTGTAATCCCAGAGCTGGGGAGGCTGAGACAAGAAGACCACTGACTCTGTCCTGCTTAGTGAGATGTTGTACAAACAAACAAACAAACAAATAAATAAACAACCAGTAAAATAAGATGGCAATGACTGTGTTAATTTGTCCCCTGCTTTGAGAACAGAAATTTGGTAAAAGTTTTCTAATATATTAAGACTAGTAATTATTCAGTGATGTAATCTACATGTTAGCCGTATCAATGATATCAGTGATACATGTTTTGCTTAAGAATTTCATGCTATACTTTTCTAATGTTTTCCACATACCTTATCTTGTTTAATCTTCTTAATAGCCCTGTTCATTTGGGAGATCAAATACACATGCTGTTTAAACAGAGGAGAAAACCCAGGAATGTGGAAACCTGACCAGATCCACAGAACTGGGGTGTGGCAGAAATGGGATCCTTGTCTTGTGATCTGAGCTCACATTTCAGTGTTTTTCATTGTGCTACCGCCTTTCACCCTCGATAGCACATTCCTTCAAATGTGCTCTACTATAGAAATCAGTATTCTTTAGAACAAACTTCAAGAAAATTCTTTTATGTAATATAAATAGGAAAACAGCTAACTGAAAGAAAACCTTTTCTTTTGACTCTGAGCAGGCCAGAGCCATCTCCTCCATGCAGCCCTGCTCCCATAACTGATGGCCTTCTACTCTAGAGAAAGAAGTTCTGAAAGAAAGGATAAAAATAACAGCTTGTTGGTAATGTGAATTCTAGAAAGGTTCTTATGATGGTATACTTTTCTTTATTTCTTTAATGTATTTTGTACAGGGTCTCACTCTACAGCTCAGACTCGTTGTGATCCTCCTGTCTCAGTATCCCAGTTCTGGGATTACAGGTGCACACCATCATGTCCAGACTCAGTGGCTGGCTCAGCGTGTCTAGGTGCAGGGACAGCACAGCATGTGGTGCCGGAGATCGAACCCTGGTCACTGTGCTTGTCTAAGCAGGTGCTTAGTCCTCTGAGCTATCTCACTGGCCCTGATAGTATTCTTTTAAAGATAGGATTGATTCCCATCAGTCAAACAGAGTCATTGCTGACCAAATTCATCACTTAAATGTGAGCACAAAGGCTTCTTGAAATATCTTGCTTGGATTCCATGGGATGGTTGCCAATTTACCATGGTTGCCAAGTTAAACAGGTAACTTCCTTCAACAGACTTTAGGGATAGTGTCAATCTGTTGAAGACCAAAATCACTGACCTTATAGACTGCCTCTGAATTTTCTGCAAACTGTATCCATAATAGATTTATACTTCAAAATTAAACATTTTTATTGTCAGATGTATAAAGGGCCAAAAATCTGATGATCATTTGTAGTATTTTTTTCCTGTGAAAACTGAAGGGATTTTCCTGTCAAGGTCAATCTGCCCTTCCTGGAAAGACCGCCCCCTCTATCCCAGACCTGGGCTCACCCACTTCCTGAGACCAGGACGTGCATTCCCTGTGAGGCTGCAGGGGCTGTGCGTTACAGTGCTGGTCCTGCTTGGATTCAAATTGGGAGCTCAGTATCTTTCCTTGGAACATAGATTTTTATTTTTACAGGGTTGTAATTATATATTTTAGATTGCTCAGTGTGGTTTGAAGTGACTCAAATATGGAAACATTCATTATATCTTTTGGGAGATGATTTTGATTTTGTGGAGGGCTTTTTCTGTCTAATTGGTTTTATATAATTTGAATCAGTAAATCTTTTGCATCTAAGAGAGTTATTACCCATCCCCCAGGGGTGAGAACTTACTATTCTTTTTAGTCTCTTTTCTTCAACTTTGAGACATTTATTCTATCTTTTTAGCAAATATTGGGGGCCACATGATTACATGCTAATTTTTATGTTATATCTGCATATTCACTGATGAGTAAGTCTTTCAGGATCTATGTGCCTCTGTTGTTGTTAAGAGGCTTCATGTGTTTGATTATATGAGAGAATTTATTAAGTATAACATAAACCCAATGAATAGTAATTCTAAAGAAATGACGATAGTGATGATAGACCCTGAGGGACCTCCCCACCACCCCACCTCCTTTCCTTTATAGTCATGTCTTCCAAATATAAAACCACAAGCTTTTCATCATTTTAAGGCTAATGCATAGCAAAGTGCTGCTCACTCAAATGCCTTCCTTTGGATTCACATGAGGAATAAAATACCAAGAGGTAGGATAACCTTAATTAATTGTTGGATGTATATAAAAATTTCCTAATGCCCTGACTTAAGCATTGATCAAAAAATGCATAAGCATCAATTTGATGGCAGGCATTGAAAGACAAGAGTAAAATAATGAATGCTTCAAGCAAGAATAAAAGACCTGCAGAGGAGAAAGTTGTGCAAAGTGGGATTCTGTAGCTTCACAGTGCTCCAGCTGCCATAGAAACTGTTAAAGTGAGGCCAGTTCACATAGCAACTTCCCAGGGTGCAGGGTCTCTGGATATGCCACTGGGCTGGATTATGTTAGGAGGACTGGTGTCATCCTTTCAGGCTGGAGATTATAGGTGTGCATACATATATCTACATGCACACATGTATAATTTCATTAGATTTTCATAATGCTTTGTGATAGCAATATTGATATTCCATTCTATAGAGAAGTAAAGTGGGAGTTTAAAAGTTTGCATGCTTTCTCCCTAATGTGAGACCTTGTGCTGTATTTCTTCAATTCCAGGTCTTCACCACCCCATGTTTGACACCTTCTGGTAGATTAGAAGGAGATTCATAACATCCTTGGCCAAAAGATCAGCAAAGCTCAGGCCGATTTCTTTCCATGAACTAGAAACAAAGAGTGTACTTGAGGATTCGGAGTGTACATCTCTCAGCTTTCTGTACGCACCCTCTATCCCTGGGTCCTGTGTTCTTGAGCAGTCTCCTTCCTAACTTGCCAGAGGCAGTCAAGTCAGAGCAGAAGCAGAGTGAAGCAGCCAAAGCCATCACTCTGGAACTTGCAAAGTTTCACTTCCTAATGAATTGATGTCATTGTTTTCAATTTTGGAGGAGAGTTAGAGCAGCCTTATTCCACACCCGCCTGCCCTTCTCGCCTTCTTCATTTTCCACTTGCCCTAGCTTTCCCTGGAGCATGTAGCTATAATATAACTCTGCCAATAAAACAATTAGCTAGACCATCAAGAATGCTGAGCTCTTTCCTGTTCCTTCCCTGATGCTGAAATAAGGGAGGGAATTTATCTCATTGTTGCTAATTAGGATATTGAAGTAAGGAGTTTTCTCCAGAACCAATGAAATTGTCAGTGACATTTCTCCTTTTTTGGACATTTATTTTTTTCCCCCCAGTTGCAGATTAGAGATAAAAAATTAAGCAACTTTATCACAGAGGTGAGGTTAAGAGTAATTGTAGTGTCGGTGATGGCAAGGGGAACGGTAATTAATGTTCCCATTAACATTGCTACCATTATTCTGCCAGTCTCCTTTCACAATTTTCCTCTGAGAGAGAAACAGCCACACTTAATGGAAAGATCAATCTCTGGAAGCAGAAAGCTCTAGACTGGCCACTCAGCTCTGCACCTTGCACCTTCCTCATGGGGTGAGAAGAACTTTCTCAGCCTTTGCTTCCTCTGCAGCAAACAAAGATGACCCCACAGGTTTATAGTGAAGGGGCTGGGAGGGGCACATTTTGGCCAGTAGCCATATATATTAGTAGAATCTGAATCTGATTCAGATTCTACTAATATATTTATTTATTTAAAAAATAAATTTATTTTTTACTTTAAGAGTTTTTGAGTCTAATTTGTACTTAGTTTGAGCAAAAATATCTCTTTACGTATTTTGTACCTTATGAAGGTTTCATTTATTTGTGTATTTATTAATTAATTAATTTTATTTATTTATTTTTATTTTTCTGCAGAACTGAAGAAAAATAAACTGGGGATTGAACTCAGGCCCAAGCAAGCACTTATTCTACTGAGCTATCTCCCCAGCCTCCTATGAAGGCTTCTGACCTAGGATTTTTGCAGTTTTATAGGAGGTGTCAGAGCGCAGGTGTGAGGCCTTTAATCCCTAGAGAGGGTTAGCAGCCATTCTGTACATTGCTTTGGGCTGGAAGCCAGACATAGAGTATGTTTTGATTTCAGCATCTGTAACAAAGTACTAGGGTAAAAGTGGACGCCTGTGGTTGGGGTGTCAGGGCAGCTGGGTTCTGGTGGGTCCAGTTTATAGGCTTCTGACTTCTGTTGCATTCTTGGAGAGCAGGAGAAAAATGTAACTTTATGATCTCGTATAAGAACGGATTGCATTCTCTACTCTGAAAAGACTTCACCTCCGGGTATTGCCACATGGGGATTACATTTCAACAGATGCCTTTTAGATGAGGAGATACAAGCATGAAACCCATAATATAAGGATACTGTCTAATATATGAAGCCAAGGGAGAAAGACATTCTATCCATGGCGTGATTTGGACAGTGTACAGTGTTAGACAGTCAGACTCAGGACTTCTTAGCATGATTCCCTGACCGTGGGATAGATTTACATCCCTCTTGGATAGTGAACAAGTTCTCTACATTTTTAAGGCCTCAGTGAGACTAACAGAGTAGACTCATAGTCTAGGTAACGATACTGTTTAACTAGCATGTGCTACGTTAGTAGTGTTTCTTGCACCATTCATGTTTAGATCTTCATTGTTAGCGCTACCTTCCTAAGGACGTGTAGAGGTTCTTTTCCTCTAAAAACGTTGAAACTGCTTAATCAGATTGTTCTCAAGCTTAAACCACATGATAGTGATCGGAAATCACTGGGCTCCAGACATCTCAGTGCTGGAGGCCCTTCACAACTTCCAAAGAAGCATCTAGTAGCAGGCTTTCTAAATGTCATGATTTAGCTAAATAGTCACATGGGACATTAGGAAAAATCATTCATTTTAGTTATAATGTTCATCTACCCTGGTTGAGGGCCACCAGAGTGCAGACTACATCAGTGGTTTAAACTCTAAAGGTTTCATGATCCTACAAATAATAGGCTGGTTTCCAGCCAGGCCACACCTTCAGACTAAACTATACACATCAAGAGAATCACAGCTCCTTGGCTCCTCCCACGGCAGGAGGAGAGAAAATAGGGGATTTTTAAGCTTCCCATATCTGTTGGAAAAGTTACATCCATGTGTTGCGTGCCAGGGAGTTTAGGGACTCTGCAGGTTTTCCAGTCATACTTGCTTGGTTCCAACTTAGCGCTGTTCCAAATAAAACAAGTGTAGGCCAAGGCAGTGCCTGGATACCTTTGCAGCATCTCCCATGGAGAGGTACTATCATGGTCGGGTTTTGAGGGGAATAGATTTAATTTAATATATTAAATTAAATTTAATATAATTTACAAGATTATTTTATTATATTCATACACACACACACGAAATGTAGAGGAGATCTGAAAACAAGCTAGAGACCCAAAGAATCCACCTGAAGACCGGGTCCCACCACAATGTCCCGCACGAGTGCAGTTAGAGGCCTATAGTCCATGACAATGTCTCCTGCAAGTCTACATCAAGGATCCTCATTGGGAAGGCCCAAAGGTCTGTGGCTCAAGTTAAGGACCAGAGTTCCCCTGAAGAGAACCAGAGATGTCTTCAGTGACAGTGAGGACCTGAGCTCTTCTAGGGGTGAGAACTGCCGAGTTCGTGTCAGGAAAGCCAGGGTGATGAGCTCCTCCAAGAGGATCAACAGCGCACTATCTTCCCTTCCAGTTCCCCTTTTGTGCCTCTGACAACAGTCCTCAGGGTGCCTCCCCCCACCCCCAGCACCACGCTGACTCGGTTCTGCTGCATGTTCCAAGCTGCAAGTTCCCTAGTGCACCACAGTCGGCGGTGCTCCGAAGCCTCGCTCTGCTTCCACCTTTGTGCTGATGATAAGTAAGTGCCCATGAAGAGACAAGGTTTTGTTTGAATGGGCTCTGTTTCCCTGCTGTTTTGTTTTTTTTTCCTAGAAAGTCCATAGAAATGACATCTTTTTTACCTATTTTTGGAAATGAATGGCTTATTACTCCCAGAAGTAAAATTTACTCCCCTATCATTCATTTATCACTGAAAGAGAAAGTACTTTGCCACGCTGTCTTCTTGCTGTGGCTACAAATCTGTGTCATGACTTTTTAGTCTGTCCAACAACATGGAAGAAGTTCAAGGTGAATGAATAAGTTTACCTAAATATACATCATAAGGTGCCTTGGCTAATTGCATTTGAGGTAGCTTTCAGAAAGCAGATGCTGCTCCAGTGCCCCCTCTTGCTATTTACATGGGTCTCTATTGCTGTAAGATGAGTTCACATCCGGGCTACACAAAGCCCCATGTACAAGCTGTCCTGTTATCCCTGAATTATTATCACTTGAATTGCAGAAGCTTCTGATGTTTTCACTTTTGTGTAAACTTTTGTGGTTAGAAATAGTGAACCATAATCACTTCTGATGATCCGTTATTTGTGATCATCACTCAAGATGACTAGCATTTAAACAGAATTCCAGCATATCCTTACATATTTAATATCAATCTTTTTAGCTATGTTTCAAATAACCAGCTTCTAATTTCACCCTCTGCTTGATGAAAATACTTTATTAAACTCCTCTATCACTTTTTTTTTTTGGTCACACACATTATTCCATCCTCACTCTTGAAAAAAATCTGTTAGTGGAAATTCCAATATTGGCAGTGTATGGGGGGGAATCCTTAAAAGAGAGAACTGAATTTGAATGTCATCATTATAAAAGTAAAATGTTGATTGATTAATAACATCCGAGAGAGAGAAAGAGAGAGAGAGAGAGAGAGAGCGAGAGAGCATATTACATCCCAAATATGTGTAGGCTGTTTAGCAAAGAATTGTTTTCAAAGGTTGAATAATTTGTTATTCATTAAACTAAAAGGAATTTGTGGAAGAGTTACTTAAATAGAAACTCCTCCAATAATTTTTAGAAGAGTATGTACAATTGATTAATTAAGAGAAAAATTCTGAAACAAAGAATAGTGTGAAAAATTATTGCAAAATGAAGTTCAACAAGAAGCAAAAAAACATGACCCTTGAAAAGACAGTGCTAGTCAAGCATAAAATATGATTTATTCCTAAGCAAGCTTTCTGGGGCCGTATCTACTGTGCAAAACACTGCATGTGATTGTGTAGTTAGTTTTAGATGATTTAGAATATTTAAGTAGCATATTGCACAGGAAGGACATCAGAAACCTTGGAGATGATATTTTAGTTTGAATTTATTAAGTAACATTTCTTGGATGATAAAATGAATTCTGGAGGTGGAAATCCTTAGGGGAGAAAATAACAGATCTGTTTACAGAGTTGATAGGAGTTTAAATACTTCTAGCGCAGCTTGGGAAATCAAGGGCTCAATATTTTTGTTGTTGTTGAGTGAATAAATGATCTCCTCAAGGATGGTAAAATAGTGATGTTTGTTTAAGTTTTAGATGTCTGTAGGTTTTCATCCATTTGACAAGTGTTTATCGAAGATCTACAATATTCCTGGCACCATACTAGGGGCTTTAGATAGCAACAGAGTGAAAAAAGATAAACTTGAATCTCCAAGGAGCTCATGGGATAGTCTAGAATACATGCATAAAAGATGCCATAACTAATAAAATGATTATTACATACTCTTCAGTGTTTGCAGATAAATTTATCCAAACAAAGATGTCAACAATAATTTCCTCAAAGACATCATTTTTGAGCTGAGACATTGACAATAAAGAGGGTAAAGAGGATACATTTAGGGAAAGAGTAAGCATTGCATGTAGAATCAAAACCAAAATACAGCCATAGAAACTGGGTGTGGTATTAGATGACTGTAATCCCAGCCTCTGGAGGTAGGAGAAATATTCTAAATTGAAGACCAGCCTAGACTACAAAGTCAGCTTAAGTCCAGC